>OVBI01000071.1:0-109551 GCA_900406495.1 Sisymbrium altissimum | reverse complement strand
AAACCCCCCCCCCCCCCCCCCCCCACTACTCTATTGAACCTATAAGATTCAAGATCTCATTTCTCGATCATTTCAAATTCAACTAGCTATTTTAATGTGCTTGTTGTCTTTGTTCAGCCTACTTTTGTTTCTTATAAAGTAGATGTATTCTAGCTGCTGAACTCTGTGTAATTGTACATACGTGTTGTTTGTCTATCATCATAAAAAAAAAAATAGTATTCTTAAAACTTATGACATGTGCGGCCGATGTGCGGCAACTGCTCGTATAGTTGTGAATAAAAAAGTAATATTTTGGAAAATAGAAATAATTGAGGTATTGTTTTGCAATTATCCTAAACGTTAATGTTTTAGATAGTTATTTCGGTCACGTATTTCATATTTGGCCACGTAGAAGCCTTTATTAGCTCATAAAACATTTCGATTATTGACTTACGACTGCACCATTATGTTTATATACGCAACGCACGTACGTATATATAAAAATAACAAATTGGATCTTCTAAACGGATCTTATATTGAAATTGTGAATTAGGATATGTAGGTAGGTAAAATCATAAAAACAGACGAGTGAAGGAAGAAAAAGAAAAAGTGGCTGCGTCGTGGATTCCATATCTCGTTGCTTTACTTTTCCTTTGTCAGGCGAATTATTTGACATTTTCCTACCAAATACATGTACAGTATGCTTTTCCTTATCACATTTATTGGCCTGAACAAGTAAATTACATATTTGTCTACTTAATGATGGAATTGGCTACACACCATGGGTTTCTGGAACTTGATGATATACATTCGGTTACTATATCAAAAATCCCTTGTAAAGTCAGATCTAAAGTTTGGCATATGAACAAAAAAAACACTCGTTGTTTTGTCTCATTGCTCATTAACGTGAAGCATATTAGGTTGAGTCAGCTTTTTAACATGGAATTATCGAAATTAAGCATTTTTATTCATAGGTTAATTCGTTATATATATCCCCACAATTCGGATTTAATTATTAAAGAAAGAAAAATATTAACTTGAGAAAAAAAAATCGAATATCCTTTGAACAGAAGCGCACGTACTCTCTTTTCTCTCTTCTCTCAGTTTTGAGACTCTCTTTTTGCCTCGGAGAGAGAAGGAGACGACGCCATGGAAAGGCTTCTGCAACCATCGTCTTCTTCCACAATTTCTCATTCCAGATTCCCATCAAAGGCTTCTCCTTTCCTTCCTCGTCTCCGCTCTTCGACCTTGGGGTTGGTCTCCTCCCACCGAGTTGAGTCACGCCGAGTCAGCTCCATTTCCTGCTGCAGTTTCAAGAACCAATCGGCTTATACGCCTATTGGATCCAATAAGACTAACAATTCCTTCAACGGGTCTCCTTCTGAAGCGGGAGAATCGAAACCTAATCCTGGATTTCTCCAACGGATCGTGAAGACAGCTTCTGAGCAGCGAAAGGTATTGAATTTTACGTTTTGATCAGTGGAAATTACGAATCTTTGGATATATATAAGTCTATGGCTCTGCTCAATTACGAAACAGTAGTTTCTTTTGTTGGGACGAGCTTTTGTGTTGGATTAGAGATTTGGGGTTTAAGGGGTTTTTTGAATGGGGTTTGGTCTGATTCTGTTGGGATAAAGTTAACTTTAGAAGAAGATTCCAAGAATCTTGAAAAAGCTCCAACTTTGTAGGGTTATGTATGTTTGGGATCCATTGCTTTCAAGGCTCATGGAATCAGCTTTTTTTTTTTATTAGTTTTAGGATTCCATTGTTGGCATCGAACTTGCTTTGTTAGATTAGATACTGCGAGACTCCCTGATTTCAGCTTCTCTGCAATACTGTTGCTCCATCTTTGTTGGAATTTCAATCATTTAGCAATTTAGCTTCTATTCTGTAATGACAAACTAATCAGTTACTAGCTTCATTTAAGTTCTATAACTCCAAAGGTTGAGACTTTGTAATTCATTTAAGTTCTATAATTCCAAAGGTTGAGACTTTGTAATTCATTTAAGTTCTATAATTCCAAAGGTTGAGACTTTGTAACTATTTGATAAGGGCACAGTGTTGTTAACGTCTCTCTTAACTTGTAAGATCGATGTCTGATCCGTCTGTGTGTGTGTGTTACATTGTGCTTTTTTCGCTGTTCTCTTATGCACTCTCATGGGTGTTTACCAGATATTTACAAATCTGTGTTTCTTTGCAGACACTATCTACTGGAACGGTCATACTAATCTCTGCAGTAGCTGCGCTTCTCCTTAACCCTCTTCTTGCACCACCTGCTTTTGCCAGCTTCCAAACTGCTGCTAAATCCGGTTGGTTAACAAGTGCCTGGACTGGTTTCCTTGCCGGTTGCTTACATACTCTCTCAGGACCTGATCACCTTGCTGCTTTAGCTCCGCTTTCAATCGGACGCACTAGAATGGAGAGTGCTGCTGTTGGAGCTCTCTGGGGATGTGGGCACGACGCTGGTCAAGTCATCTTCGGTTTACTGTTTCTGCTACTTAAAGACCGGCTTCACATCGAGGTGTTACAAACTTGGGGTACAAGAGTTGTGGGATTGACACTTGTCATCATTGGGGCTATGGGAATCAAAGAAGCTTCCGAAGTCCCAGAACCTTGTGTCGCCTTAGAAACAGACGTCAGCGGCATGGTACCAACAGAGAAAGACGCCTTAACGCCGCCCAAAAAGAAGAAAATCGGGTTTGCTACGTTTGCAACCGGAGTGGTTCACGGCTTACAACCGGATGCTCTGATGATTGTTTTGCCTGCATTGGCTCTGCCATCTCGGTTAGCTGGGTCTGCATTTCTGATCATGTTTCTGGTTGGGACGGTCATCGCTATGGGAAGTTACACAGCGTTTATTGGGTCTTGTAGCGAGGCACTGAAAGAGAAGGTTCCAAGGATCACAGAGAAACTAACTTGGGTTTCGTCTCTTGTTGCTATTGCTCTTGGATTGGGAATTGTCATCAGCCCTTTCTTTGGTTTTAGCCTCTACTGAGAAAGTAAGCTTCTTCAGGTAAAGTGAGACAAGTCGAAATATTTGTAGCTCTAGAAGCAAAAAGAGTTTTTTTTTGGGGTCCAATCAATCTTCTACTAGTTCTTGTACGAACAAAATGCCGTACGTAATCTTGCTTCTGAAACTCCGCTCGGAGAAAACCATTTCGTGATTCTTTTTTCTCCCCTTCTTTTAAGAGATGTTTGGTTTTGGTTTGCTTTATCAAATACGTGGATGTAACCATATTTTTTTCTTAATTATGAATGTAATCTTATCTCTTAGTATCATGTGCTACCGACTACCGAGTCTACCGTTAACATTCCAACATTATTTGTATATAGTATGTCGACTGTGTTTTCTGTATAATATCGATTGTTCTCATGCGAATATGTGAGATAGCTTTAGTTGCCGCACTTTGTGCATTATATTTCTTTCGCTTGTTACTACTGAACTGCAAATGGATATTTGCCTTGTAGTGTTTTTCCTATTTTCATACCTAACTCTAATATGATTTTAGTTGTCCACCTCCGAAGAAGTGATCGTAAAGAAATTTTCTCATTTTGTTTACCTAAAGTTTTTCTGTTTCTTTCTCTATCACTAGAGGAATTTTATGTCAGAAATTCAAATCCCGAAATGGTCAAATACAGATTTTTTTCCTGATGTCATAAGTCAAGAGCTTTAAGACTGGCTTTGATACAACGTTTCTCAAATGTGGCCAATTCAACAGCACATATTGACACCAACTCCAAAACTCTGTATACCCCACACAACTGACGTTAAGATTCTATGGCCTTTATTGTCTTTATCGTTTCATACTTGCTCCGCCCTTTCCTCCATAACATGTGTTCCTAGGTCTTGTTGATAGGTCTTCGACTATGTGGTTCTTACTTTTTAGTGTAATAAACACGAGTTCGTTATAAATCTAAATTCTAGACGTTACGTTTTTCAGGGAAAAAAGAGCTCCTGTCAAATAACACCAATTATATTATAAATCTTTGATGTATTATTCTGATGAAAATGAGACAAAACTAAGGTCACAACATAACACACAAGGTTTTTTTGGTCTTTAAACAGATACTATTACAACATAGCACACAAGATCCACATGATGAAGATTATATTATGGCAAATCTGATCTCTTCCCCTCTTCTTTGCATCTTTTCTTCTCTGCCTATTAGAACCACACAACGACCAATCAAGAATCCTTTTCACTCGTTTTAGATGCTTGGTCTCACGTTCAGACGGCTCGCCAGCTTCTGTCCCAACGATTTGTCAGCCTGTTTTTCACACATAATTTATCCAATCAGTGTTGAAAAATTTAATAAAACTTTCACCAACTGTTGAAACTTAGCGAAACAGACAAGGACAGTAAAAGAGATTTTCAGAATTTGTACCTGAGACCAGTAAGAGATCCAGATGCTGCGGATTTCATGTGTGATACGAGGGTCGGACAGGGCATCAATCCATCGGCAGATGAATCGTTCTTGCCTGAAGTCGAAATTAAACCGTAGAACATTAAGAACATGTACATGCATTGCGTTGGGTATCATCAGGAAAAGAAAAAGGAAAAAAAAAGATGTACCTCTCTGGTGTGAAGGAACGGTATCTCTCTCCAGGCTCCTTGAAGTTGTTCTCTTTCTCAATGATGCACTGCAAAACAAATTGTAAACATTTAGATACCATATGTTTCTTATGTGAACAATCCATAGGAAACTGAAACAGAGAGAAAACTAGCTTTGATTTGATTACTGACCCTCTCACGTTTTCCAGAGCATACTGCAGGTGGAGTTGGATACTTCTCAGCATGACGAACGGGGTCATACCTCGACGGGAAGTAGTTGACCTGCAACAACAGCTTCTTGTAAGACAACAATATTCTATAACTTCAAGTTCAACATAAAAACTCTGATACTGTTGTATTGCATACCTCCTCGTCCCTGTGCATGAAGTTCATGAAGCCCTCATGGTGATTATTGTGGTGAGCACATTTTGGGGCATTGACTGGTAGCTGAAGGTAGTTTGGTCCAAGACGGTGTCTCTGGGTGTCAGCATAGGAGAAGACACGGGTTTGAAGCAGCTTGTCGTCTGAGTAGTGTATCCCCGGAACAATGATTGCAGGGCAGAAGGCAAGTTGCTCATTCTCTGCAAAGAAATTGTCAATGTTCTTGTTCAACACCATACGCCCAACGGGTTGGAGAGGCAAGATATCCTCAGGCCAGGTCTTGGTTACATCGAGAGGGTCAAAATCGAACTTGTCTTCATCAGCTGGATCAATTATTTGGATGAAGAGCTTCCATTCAGGGTAGTTTCCAGCAGCAATGGAGTCATACAAGTCCTGAGTGGCGTGACTGTGGTTGGTTCCTCCGACGCGGATGGCATCTTCTTCCAAGAGAGACTTGACTCCACAAGTTGGTTTCCAGTGGAACTTCACGTAGTGAGCTTTGCCGGCTTTGTTGATCAACATGTAAGTGTTGACACCTGAACCTTCCATGTGCCTGTAATCTTGTGGGATACCAATGTCATCGAAGAGGAAAGTGAACATGTTCAAGCTCTCAGGGTGGTGGGAGAAGAAGTCGAGGACTCTCCAGTTCTCCTGAATGTGAGATTTCGGGTTTGGCTTAAGTGCGTGGACCATGTCAGGGAATTTCATCCCGTCGCGGATGAAGAAGACCGGGAAGTTGTTTCCGACAAGATCAAAGTTTCCCTGCTCGTAAAGAATTAAGGAGCATTTGCTTTAGAACAAATCCAATCTTACTAGTTTGCTTTAAAAGAAAAAGCTAATGAATTTACCTCTCTGGTGTAGAACTTGACAGCAAAACCACGAGGGTCTCTCAAGGTCTCGGGACTTCCACGCTCATGGATGACGGTAGAAAAACGCACAATGACTGGAGTCTGAACACCTGGAGCTCTGAGGAAGTCGGCACACGTGAGGTTAGATATATCATGAGTGACCTCAAAGAAACCCTTTGCACTAGCTCCTCTAGCATGAACAACACGCTCTGGAATACGCTCCCTGTCGAAATTGGCAAGCTTCTCGACGAGATGATAGTCCTCAAGAAGGATAGGACCTGCGAAAACAACCACAAGTGCAACATTAACATTTACAGATTTAAGTTTATATACAAGTAAAATAGAGTAAAAGAAGAAGAAGAGATATATATACCTCTTGGTCCAACGGTCATGGAGGAGTTGTTGTTCCATACAGGAGCACCAGAGTTGGTGGTGAAGAATGGTGAGTTGTAAGAACTCGCCGGCCGATACTGCAATCATCATCCATGATAAATAAACGACTTCAATTGGTGGGGAGATGAAAATCATCATCATAAAGAAACCCATCGATTCGAACTAATCAACTAAAGTCAAACCGACGACATAAAAGAATCTCCACTAGAATCCACGCGTTAGGCATACCAACTTCAAGAAACCAACGTAGAGCAATGGAAAAGAAACATATCATTTGCATAACTGGATCAGATTCATAGACTCGACTAGAGGAATGTCAAAAATCCCCATCTACACCAATCAAACAGTTCCAGAAGACTAAAAATCCTGAACTCACGGGTGCAATACCAAAAGCTAAAACAACGTTACGGACAAGTTTGGACGGCGAAACACAAAAGACCAAGAAAGTGGCAGAGAGTCGTTACCTTGTAAGGATCCATAGTCTGATGAGATGAGAGTTGAGAAGGAGAGAGAGTTTGGAGAGATTCAGAGATTTAACAAAACGAGGAGATGATGATGATTATAATATTTGCTTGCCTCTATTTATAAATGGCGTGTGTCTTACTGCCTTTGCGCTTTAATGCCTTTTTTCTCTCTTTTCTTTATTTTGGGGGGAATTTTTAAGGTTATCGTTTTTTCTTATTTTCAGATAAATATTGCGAAATCAAAATAAAGTTTTTTTTTATTGTGGCGATAAATTCAGGAACGTCTCGAATTGACAGATATAATTGGTCCTTTTAATGTAAACTACCGGTTTATTTATTTTTATTTTTTTTTGTCGTCAACTACCGGTTTATTAAGTTCTGAAAGAATAGTTCTACGAATATTTCATCTCTAAAAATTTATTCAGTAATGGTTAATATATGTTAATCAATGGGATCGTATGGTTGATAATATTTGATTTCATACAAATGAATACAATTTTGATGAACATCACGTTTTCAATTTCAATTTTAACACTAATCTCTTCTTCTTTTTTTAACGTGAAATAAGGCTTGACTAAAGTCAACTCTTCGAAATAGAAGAAAACGTATCTTATAGTTTAAGCTATTCTATGTTATATGGATCCAAGATGGAAACCATGGCATTGGTTTTTTTTTTTCTTTGTTGCTTCTGAAAGTTAAATCATTTATATGCATTTGTTTAATTCGTTTAGATCCAATTTACGTGTATTCTTTAAACCTACGCCTTCAACTCGCGAAATTTTTACCTTAAGGCGATAAATTATACAATGTCATCCCAATTCACATTCCCGAGACAGATTACGATAAGCTGAACCCACGATGGTGATATTGTCAGAATTTTTTTTTGTATTATTTTTTATATGGTAACAAAACCAAGGAAGAAGGAAGACAAAACAAATAAATGTTGTATTTTGCAATACGGAGAAAAAAAAGGAAAGAATATATATGAGGACGTCACGGAGTTGTGGTTCCTTATCCGGTTCTTTTGGCCTTTTATCAAATACCTTATAAGTGGTTTAGTATGGTTTTAGATGACGTGGATGATTCGTTGGATTCCACGTGTGCTTGATTAATGTGAACACCCTAGGCGGGAGAATATGCCCTCTTGAATTGATTATTGTTTCATGTTTTGGCCCTTGGGATATGTGGCGAGATGAGATTATCAACTCCGATTGGGGCCCACCTCCGTACCTTCTGGCTGTTTCAGAAGTTTAGATTATTTCTGGACTGCATAAGCTTCGATAAAGTAGAAATGTAACACAAATTTATTCATCTACGTATGGCTTGTATTTTTTTTAAGAGATGATCTGCAACCATATAGTCGCCTAACAAAAACATAAGCATGGTATGGTACCTCCGTTGGTTATAAAGAAACCCCAAAAAGGTGTAAAAACAAAACAAAAGTGTATGTTTACTATGGGCTTAACAAGCAAGCTGATCTGAATTGACCAACCATGTTTGCTATTGGACTTTAACGAAAACTTTACAGTGCCCGATCTTCTACTCTCTCTTCCATCTTATAAACCCATAAAATTTATCAAGTGGGCTAAAAAAAAGAAAAGAGTAATTGAAACCCATTATGAGTAGACTATAGCCCGAAAATGACAGCAGCGCAAGGGTGAGGATTACAAAATGGGCCGTAATATCTGGCTACCCCAACTATACGATTTTACAAGTTATAGTTAGAAAGCCCATAATCAAATAGACCGCAAGTATTGTTGCAAAGAGCTGATTTCTTTTTTTGAGAGTGTCGATAAATTGGATAGGCCACCGTCGGCTACATTTAATGCAGTTCTCGTTATTAAGCTGGTTTTAACAAGCTGTGTACATGATATGGAAACAGCCTAATGATCAATTCAATTCGTCTCCTTCACAAGATTCACCTTATCTCACTTAAAAATAAAATAAAAAGAGACAAAAAGACTTCTTTTGTGTTGTTGATGAAATGGAACTTTTTTTTTTTAGTTCCTCTAGTCGACTGTTCCAGGAATTGTCTCCACCTCCAAAAGTTTTTGCTAGAAGCTTGTAAAGGTTTAATTTGTTCAAATTAAATTCCCTTTGTAAAAGGCAACACTTTCTTTTTATTCAATATTAAGTTATTAAACATAACCAAAAAAAAGGAAACAGCAAAATCTGTAATCTTAAGAAACACCTAGATAAATTTGTTTAGACATATACTTTTCTAAAAAGTGCTAAACTAAGGCGGACATAAACATTTGAAATAATCTTTTATTATATGAAAACTCTTAGCATATGAAATCTCGTTGCACATTTGTGATCGAAAAAGAAGGGCCACGAAAGAGGATGTTATAAGTTCCATACATACACATAACATTAGCTAATAATACCTATTAAACGTCAAGAGATAACTATATAGAGAACAATCCACAAAAAAAACGTATCCACTACCTTATGTACGATACACTAAACATGTATTATGTATAAATTGAACCATTAAAAGCATCGGTAAATTCTCCACAGCAATAATTTCTGCTTTGTTCAAAAGTTGTTTAGCTTAGAACTTAAAAGTAGTGGCCGTTGGACACGAATAAAAAATAAAAATCCGAAAACGAGGACCATTTTAAAGAGTTGGAAAAAGACAGATGTTGTGGATCAATCTAGCCGTTACCAGATATAATACACGTGGCGCGATATGTGTGGATAAATGAAGAGATCTGACCTGTCTTTTGCCCAACTGATGTGGAAATAGTGACGTGGATGTTTTGGAGATAAAGAATGGGAAAGCAAGGCTGCCCTTGTGGGTAGGTCATTTCCTTGGACTAAAATTATTATTATATTAAATTAATGAAATTTGAATTAATTGCAGTTCGCCAGGGTATAATAATTAATAACAATATCAAGCCCCTTCTTTTCTGGAGAAAAAAACCATAATCAAAATAAATAATGTAATGATATGATGATGACTCGTTCTCACATGCAATGATATCGTCTGAACCGGAAAATATTATCCAACCTCTCCTGCACCACGGAGATTTGAATCAGGGATTCTGTTAGATGGCAAACCACCCAATTGATTATTTATTTATGTTCAAATTATATGTGTATATATATATTAGAAGATAGAAAGTCAGATGCAATTGACCCAAAAAAAGCCCCAAGACGCTTGCATTTGAAGAAGGATAATCATTTTTCCATTTTCGTAAATGGAGTCGAGGGTCGTTTCGAGACCGCATGAATCATCACACTTCTAATGAATGAGTTGAATTGGGATGTGTACTGGTTAGGGACACAGACTCCACACAGCTTGGGCTTCATCAACTGCACGTTAAGTTTACAAATGAGACGCATTAGTATTTGTATTACGTACTGTTACTTGGAGTATATCTAAGCTTATAATTTTGTTATTCGAAAACGTATACACTCGTGGAAAAGGAGGAAAATGATAATCAGTTTCCATGATTGCGCAGCGACCTGGCATTTTGTGGCGCAAAGACAGCATAATTTCAAATTAGATATATCATTTGTGATGTACTATATACTTGCACGATGATTATTAATTAAAGTTATCCCTGTATCATAGAAAGTAAAAGTATTTCCATTACATGTTAATATATAGTTCATATTTGCGTAAAAATTAAGTATTAATAATAAAAGTGATTAAGTAATGATTTAATTATGGATGTTCACAAAAAGAAAGTTGTTCAGGGCTCGGAGGATAAGGACAAATGTCGTATTCACGTATTAAAAAATCGAAAGCAGAAGAGTGTAGTACTATCATATTGTCTACTTCTGGAAACACAATTAATAAATAATTAGTATTAACTTTGGTTTTGGACGTAAGGCGAACCAGAACGGTAATAATCACTGGTTACTACGGGCTTCTTCTTTCGTTAGCATTTTGTATTATCCGCTGCTCTCCAGTTTAACTGGAGGGAAATTGATAGTTCTTACGCAGTTACGCTAATGATATGTATTTATGCAATCCTCACTTCTAATTACCATTTATGATTCATGGACGAATAGTCGAATACATACGTGTAACACACAAAAATAAAGTAAAAGCAATCCATGATATTTGTTTCCCAACTCATACACTACATATATAAATAAATAACAAGCTGTAAGTATATGATTTTCGAGTTGGTAGAGACTAGAAAGTCTGGTAGATTTTGAGTTTTGAGACCTGAATTTTGTTTTTTCATAATGCACAGAGACATATTCTTTGAGACTTTAACGAAAGTATTTGAAAAAAGTTCGTTAGAATATAAAATCAGCATAGGTATATAAGCATCTACTGGTGAATTATTTGATCGTTACAAATTTTGTCAAAAGTGCAACACACCATCAATCAAATTCAGTTTCCCTCTTTTTCTTTGTGGCTATAAGAAATGATTCTTTTAATTTTAACTACCACTGATAATGTCTTCTTCTTAGATTATTCATATTTTGCATGTAGCTGCTAACAAATAGTTAGAGAGTTTAAACAAAAAAAGATTAATAGAGCTGTTAATTAGTTGGAAAATTAGCATTTGACCTAAAAATACGTAATTTGGTAAATAAATGAATATAAGAGGAAAGTTGCTAAAAAAAGATCGTGGAAAAAAAGACAAAGATATCGATATAACCGTTGTGAAGAAGAGAAAAAAAGGGTTGGACGACAGGCTGACGAGAAAACCTTACACCTCATTTCTATCATTAACCCTCACATGGCTTACCTGTACACCTAGGTCCCACCACCTTCTACTTTTTTTTATCTCCAAAATTTTCAAATAGTTTAACCAAAAATATTCAGCAAATTTACAAAACACATGGTTTTTATCTATTTATTAACTCGCATTTGGTTGTTTTTATTATCTTACTGTTCCATAGCAGCAATAAAAAACATTAACAATTCCTGAACAGCAGAAGATTTTGTTCATGCACACAGAGCCCACCTTTGATTGTTAATTTCGTATCATCACAATCAAATAATACTAAAATAACATATATGACTATTGTGCCTGTAATAATGCACAAAAACTACCGGTGAATTTGGTGATAGGCAGATAGCAAACAAAGACCCATTAAATTTGTAGTAAATAAACTTCGTTTCACCTTTGTGATTAAATGATATTTATGCCTTTTTTCTTCGTTAATTATAACTTACAAAGAGAAAGTTCTAAGACACATTATGTTCGTAGTTTACAAGTACTCAACTGACATTTATATTCCCAAAAACTCAAGAAGCTTTCCATTAACACAGCATTAGTACAAATAATGATTTTTAGCAGAGTTTTTTAGATATAAATAATAATTACTTAAAAAGACAGAAGACAATACCGAAAATACCCTCGGCTTATCCATGGGGCACTGCAAGGTTCTTTTTCCCTTTTAAAAGGCAGAGGAGAGACACTGTCGTCGTCACACACCACCACTCAATTCGAGCAAACTCCATAGCTATTTAGAGAGAGAGAAAAAACAAGGTTTTCTAGAGTGAAAGAGCAAAGATGTCGAAAGAAGTGAGCGAAGAGGGACAAACCCACAGCCATGGAAAAGACTACGTTGACCCTCCACCAGCTCCGTTTCTTGACATGGCGGAGCTCAAGTCGTGGTCTTTTTACAGAGCTCTCATCGCCGAGTTTGTCGCTACCCTTCTCTTCCTCTACGTCACCGTAGCCACAGTCATCGGCCACAAGAAACAAACCGGTCCTTGTGACGGCGTTGGTTTACTCGGAATCGCTTGGGCTTTCGGTGGTATGATCTTCGTCCTCGTGTACTGCACCGCCGGTATCTCTGGTAAGTTAAAACCTCCTCAAGAAACCCTTTTTCAACGTTCGGTTACTTCACTGTATTTTGTTACTAATTATGTTTCAAATTTGGTTGTTTCGCAGGTGGTCACATTAACCCAGCTGTGACTTTCGGTCTGTTCTTGGCCCGTAAGGTCTCTTTGGTGAGAGCTGTTGGTTACATGATAGCTCAGTGTCTTGGAGCCATTTGTGGTGTTGGTTTCGTGAAAGCTTTCATGAAGACTCCTTACAACACTCTCGGAGGTGGAGCTAACACTGTAGCCGACGGTTACAACACCGGAACTGCTCTTGGAGCTGAGATTATCGGAACTTTCGTCCTTGTCTACACCGTTTTCTCTGCAACTGACCCTAAGAGAAGCGCTCGTGACTCTCACATCCCCGTAAGTGTTCTTTTAGTCTCATGCGGGTCTGTTCAGTTTCTGATAAAGTTTAGATCTTTCATGGCATTATGTTAAAGTTTATCTCTAATAGGTCTGTGTAGATTCTGTTATAAATATTGGGATAATATTAAATGTGTCTGTAGAATCTGAATAAAGTTTGAATCTTTGGGGAGTTAATGATAAAGTTTTTGTTTTAATCTCAGATGCGTCTGTGTAGTTTGGATCTTTTGGGTTTTGTCGTGAAACTTTTTCTATTTTAGTTAGTCTCGAATGGGTCTGTGTAGTGAAGATTTTGATAAAGTTTGAACGTTTTTTTTGGATTGTGCTGAAACTTGGTTCTGTTTTAGTCTCGAAAGGGTCTGTGTAGTGAAGTTTCTGATTAAGTTTGAACATTTTTTTTTATTAGGTGTTGGCTCCACTTCCAATTGGATTCGCCGTGTTCATGGTGCATTTGGCTACCATCCCCATTACTGGAACTGGTATTAACCCCGCGAGAAGCTTTGGTGCTGCTGTTATCTACAACAACAAGAAGGCGTGGGATGACCATGTAAGTCTTCAGTTTTCATACGTTATCTTGTTTAGTTTAAATTAATCATTCGCTTCTCTAGTGTTTACTAAATAGTTGTTTGATGTTTAAAATTTTGCAGTGGATCTTCTGGGTTGGTCCATTCGTGGGAGCACTAGCAGCAGCGGCTTACCATCAATACATTTTGAGAGCTGCAGCAATCAAGGCCTTGGGCTCATTCAGAAGCAGTGCAACCAACTGATGAAGTGTGAATTTCCCCACTTAGACGGCTTAAATGTGAAGAAACAACTTAAGATTTACATGCTTTATTATGATTATTTGTTGCTTTATTTGTGTGTTAATGAGAGAGAACTTTAAGTTGGTGGATGGATGATGTTAATTATGAAATGGGTCTATGATTTCTTTTTTCTTTGTTTCTTTTCTTTTCATTAAAAACCCACGTTGTTAGTTTTCAATATGTAGTTTTTTTAGTTCGGTGTGTCTTGTGAATCGTTTTGCCTTCGTTTTCTCTTATTACTCTTATTTTTTTCTCTCTAGTCTCCACTCCCAGTTTTCAAAAGAGTATATGATCTTTATGTTTCGTAATATCGAACAATACAAATTCAAGATCTGTTCTTACACAATTATAAGATTTCTTAAAAAGCTTATCAGAAGCGTCCAAGGTATATACAAATTTCGGCTGGACATGGCATCGTCTAGGAGATGTGTGGTGGCCTGGTGGGTCATTATCCTCGGGTCGACTGAAGAACCAACTAGCCATTGACACGTATAGTTTCATATCAGAGAGATGGAGCAAGAACATTGTGTAACGGGTGTTTCTCGATAGTTCCACCGAAATTGGATTCCATTTTGCTATGATTAACTTTAGTGTTAGTTGACAAAAACGAAGGAAAAAAACTTGTTCTCGTTCCTTCTTTTTAGTCTTTTCTTTCGATTATAAAATTAATATATTTAGTTTAGAAAAAAAGACTGTGTCAGTACTTTTTATTGTTTTTGTATTTGTGAAGGGATAAAAAAAGAAGGTGAAGCCAATGGGATTATAACAAGCAGACAAGAAACGAGACATTAAACCCATTTTTCCACCGCACTCAACTTTTTGACGCGTGTCGCGTAGCTAATATCATAGCATGGGTAAGGCCGCGCCTGAATATTACCCGTATTATATTGTTTTTCTCCCACTGCTTTATAGTATAGTTTTAATGTTTTATAGACCCACCCAACACATTTATGTTTGGATCTTTGGGGAAATGATCTGTATTCAGGACTATACCCAATTCAACTGAATCATACGCATATTCTAACAAAAATAATTGAATCATGATTTCGACCAAAGAGTAATTTTTCTAAAACGATCACAATCACGTATGTAAGGGGGTAGAAACAATGTCACGTCTCGTCTTTTCAGTAAAGTGAAACACAGCGAGGAGAGAGAGAAGGGACCACAACAATAGCCTAGCATCTACTCTTTAGTGGTTATCACGCCCTTTTGGACTCGATTTTTTTTTAAAAAAATACTTAGCCGTTATGATTGTTTTTCCTTCGTTATCTCTTCTTAGCTTCCAATATAGTCCACTCGTTTTGAAGTTTGTAAACCCTAACAGCTTATGAACCACTTGCTTATAAAATTGGGCCGTAAGGATCTTTTATTTACGTTCCTTTCTGGCCTAGTTTTGGATAAGAGCAATGTTGCAAGTTGCCACAAACCTCGTATCCTATGTATTATAATTATACTCTGCTTAATTGATCCAAGAACCGGCCGGTTTACTCCTCTGCTTATCCCCCTAAACCGATTTACTTATTTGATGTTGAATGTATAGCTAAAGCATAAACCCTTCACAGTTGAGTGTGAAACTAAAAGTTGCCTGTCAATTTTCTTGAAAGAAATGATATAATAAGCTGACAAAAAAACTTCAATTTTGTAGAAAGATTCAGTAAAACCATACTTTTTAAAAAGTAGCAGACTTTTTGGTTTGTCATTTGATGTTCAGAATTATTTTTTTGGCGTCGATAGAAACGTACCTTTTCTAACATTATAAAAGAAAACGGTACAACATTAGTTGTGGAAGACAAGTGACTTGAAAATAATTTTATTTCACATATTGGTTCGTCAAGAATTATCAAAAGACAAAAGACAAGAGAACAGAAATTCGTTGTCAAGGTGATTTCAAGCGACAACCAATTTGTTTTTGACATCATTTGCCATCTTCTCTATTTTGTCTTGTGAAGCCTTTACAATTATTGTTGCTCTCTACCATTAGTTAAGACTTGATTCTCCAATGATGTTATCTAATTATTACTCATATTGAGCAAAAAGACCAATCACAAACCTTATGGGAATTCTGGTTCAATCCCGCCGGTTTATGCTTAGTCTTCGGTTCGTGAGTAAAACCAAAGAGAGCTGCCGGTTGGGCCAGTGCAGAGGGCTCAGTGCAAAGCCCACGGGAATAACTGAAGCCTAGTGGCATTGTCGTCAATAACAAGTTAACAACAGATTGGTTGCTTAGTGTGTTGCAACGGTTTAAAAGCAGAGGAAACAGGGCAGGAGAGTTTCTTTTGCCTTTCTTCTTCGTCTTTATTTACTCCACAAAGTGCCGTTTTGACATTTTCCATACACTCAAAACAACTACTTAAATATTCAACCAATTTTTGACTATTGACTACGTGATAAACTAAAACTTCACCAAAAGTCTTTGTGATATATCACTTGCAAATTTTAAAACAAATCTTTCGTTTTCCAACTGAGCTCAATACCAAATTAAATGTTTATTCTAATTGTTCCAAGGGAGAACACGAAAGGAAAGCAAAAATAAAATTAAAAAATGGAAGAACATTTGCATCATAAAGCCAAACATATTATTAGCAATAAACAAGATACTTCAACAAAAATACCTCAACACCATTACAAGTTACTACTAATAAATAAAACATTCACCTTAGTGAAAGCTTTCCCATATACTTAACAAAAAGCCTAACCTTTGAAACCTCATTTAGAGTATCTTGATTTTGTGCTACAACTTACTATTAACAACATCACAATTACACAACACAAACTCACAGAAGCTCATCTATAAACGATTTACCTTTAAATTTCTCCATTTTAAATCCCATTTTCTCCATCCTCGACCGTTCCCTCTCTATCTCGACCATCATGGCCCGCGTCTCCTCGATCCGCAACCTCGCTTCGGCCACTTCTTTCTCCATCCGAGCCAAATCCGTTTCTTGAGCTTCGAGCTCTTCTCTCTTAGCCTTCACTAATCCCTCTTGCCTCTCTTTCTCAGTCTCTGCATCTTCTTGAGACCGCGCAAACTCCTCAAGAATCGAACGTAGCCAAGCCACTTGAATGTTCACAGACTCCAAGTCTTTGAGAACTGCGAGCATCTCTTTGACTTTGACTTTAGTCAACTGGCCTACAGGGGTTGACCTGAGTTCCTGCATCAATGAGCATAAACACTCGAGGTAACGGGACCGCATTGATCCCGATTCCAGCTTACAGTTTTGAGCAATGTCTCCGTGTTTCTCGATGATAGCGCTTAGGATTGTGGACGCACCCGATCTCACTCTGTATTTCCCGACAGAGACGAAAGTGTCAGACATCACTGATTCAAGATCGAGCTCTACTCCATTCTCATTGTTGTTTGCATCATCATCATCATCATCATCATCATCATCATTGTAACTGTAATCATCACTGCTGTTTTTCCCATGCGGTATTGGAGAGTTTAGGAAGTTTAACAGTGTAGCTTCGTTGCCTGCCTCTATCTTCCCGTTGTGTTCTTGTTTTCCCGGTTTAGGTGATACCGCTTTGCTTCGATCAACCTTCATAAGATGCTAGAAAAGTTAAGAAACATCTCTGATGTAGTTGAATAGATGGAATTATGGAACCATGCAAGAGAGTTAAAGATGAAAATACCAAATCTTTTGGGGAAAGAGGAATGATTTGAGAGAGTTTCTTCTCCGGTTTATGCTTAAAGAAATCATCCGGGTCACCGGACGATGAAGAAGAGAAAGACTTGTTCGATTCAGGAACCGTCTTGTTCTTCACAGCAACAGCTGGAGCTACTGAATGACGAACTTTTGGGGAATTAGCGATTCCAAAACCGCCTCCGCCATTTTGATAAGGCCTTGCAGATAACGGTGAAAACGGTTGTGAATGCGTTTCCTTCTTTCTCCTACCGAAACTCCCTGAGAAGCTAAGAATCTTTGAACCTGTAATAAAATAACAACAATAATCAGAACACAAAACACAACAAAAAAAAATTACTTAAGAGTAATAATTATTACCAAAAAAAAACAGAAACAACGATCAGACAGCATCAAATAGCTACCTTGC
This sequence comes from Sisymbrium altissimum, assembly GCA_900406495.1. NCBI lineage: Eukaryota > Viridiplantae > Streptophyta > Magnoliopsida > Brassicales > Brassicaceae > Sisymbrium > Sisymbrium altissimum. The sequence goes on along the minus strand of OVBI01000071.1, from coordinate 91,911 downwards.
TTCTTAGTGGTCTTCTTGCCATGGCCTTGAGCAATTCTCTCTAAACATGCTGAAGCACATTCATGGAAAGGATTGGCCGCGTAAACGCAATCCGGATGAGCTTTTTGATTGAAATCCATAGCTTCTTATGAGATGTCACAGCTTCAATTATATGCAACAAACTGCAATCAATGCAAAACGTTATTTAGACACAGGGAGTAACGTAACAACCTCAACTGTGTGGCTTCGTATGAATGAACATATCACATCGAGGGGTATATGTATAAAAGGTCAAACCTTTACACCATAATTTCAACAAATAGGTCAAAAAGATTAGACACTAGACTTACTACAATATGCAACAAACTCCAACGAAACTGGATTCCGTTCAGATTTCACCAACCCTCTAATCCATTGCTTTATATAAAAGAAAAGGTAAAGAGAGTGAAGCGAAATGCAATAGAAGACAGAGAGAGAGAGAGAGAGAGAGATTCACCAAACATATATCCAGAAATGAATTTCTTAAGACTAATGGTGAGTTTGATCCCCACAAGACCAATAAAATCTGAAAATGTATGGTAGAAAGATACACAAAGACGACTTTTCGTTTTTTTTTTTTGTTTCTTGCTCTTAATTTTTATCATGGACCGACCAATCAATTTTGTAAGTACAATTTTTCCAGTGTCTAAATTTCAACGGAGGAAGCACGCACTCAATTATTGACTAAGACCAGAGTTAAAAAGGTAGATTATTTTGACCGGCTTGTTTTTTTTTTGAACAGAGACAAAAAAACTTTTATGGTCCACCTTCTGGATAATATTTTAAAAAGGTGATATTTCGTTTTCATTGATTGTGTTCTTCTTGTCACAAAAATTTTCTCAAGCAAATGAATAGAGCATAAGACAATAAAACAGTAACCATCAGTTCTCATGATCGGTCATCGATCATATCATAAAAACTAGAGAACCCACAATTCTAATCAAGAACAAGAATTAATCTGTTGATAAAAAAAAACAAAACTTTTTTTATTCACATAATTGCAATTTACAGACAGAGAAATGAAAAGAGAGAGGGCAGAGAGATACCAGGAGGGGAAAGAAAGATTGCTGAGCGGAGAAGAAGGGAAAAGGGAGAAAATGAATAAAATTGTTTGATTTTGTCGCAATTAAACAGTTGTATTTATATGTGGTTGTGTATATTATAAGGTTGTATAAAGACTGTACATGTGACATTGTCTTTTGTATAATAAAATGATGATGATGGTGATGATTTGATCAAAGCAATGATACCAAATGAAGAAATGGTTTAAAGTTGCTTGGGGGAAAGAGCATTAATTGAAAGAGGTTGGAAACGGCACAATCCATCACACCTCACTAATCTTCCAGATGTGGACATCAACGTGGGACGGTTACACTGAGATGATCAGAGACGAGAGAACCTTGAATTAGAAAAATAAACATTCATAGAAAAAGAAGTTAAAAAGTCGGAAATAAAAAGCAAAAAAAAAGAGTTGTCAGTTACATAGCGCGTAAGGCTGTAAACTAAACAAGTCATTGCATGAACCGCGTCACGCGTGTCATTGTTTGTATCACACGCGAGAAGCAAAATAGTTTTTAGGCTTTTAACCAACCTCTCAAAAGATTATAAACCCATATTGTATGTCCAAATTGCTATTTATATAATTTCACGATTTTTTCCCAAAATTACTTCAACCAATTAATTTGTACATATTTGAATTAATCAAAATTTTAACCAAATTATAAATGTTTACACTGAATCTCTTAGATAAAAGAATAAACCAAATCTATAAACTTTAAAATAAAATTGCGAAAACCATAATAACACAAGAAATAAAATCTATATCAAACAGTTTTACTCTTTTTTGACATCATCAAATTATTCTCTCAAATGTCAAATCTCATTTCTCAGATATGTTAATTTCATTAGATTAACTAAATAAATATGTATTTGTTATAAATGTAATTCTAAAAGGAACATAATCCTGATTATACATACTCATTTACAGTTTAAAGATATATATTTTTAGTTTCAAATACTAAAATAATGGCTTTAATTAGCAAAGGTTGTATGAACCTAACTGAAAGTAAATATAATCTATATACTCGATTTCTATAAAAAAAAATTTCAAAAGGATATGACAAAATATTATTGAATAAATCAGTGCCTATTAATATGTATATTATATGTTATTTCTATTTGATAACATTGATATCGTATATATGCATTTTCTATGATATATGCAAATCCCTTGGAACATAAATTAGAAAACGGTAGTAGTAGATTCAATTTATAAACAAACACTTGGTTCGTGATAATGTGGAGTACATTTGGAATACTATTGAGATAATGAAAATTTAAATAAGACATAACTGCATGATTCAATTCGAAGGAGGACATTATTTAACGATTTGTCAAAGTACATGTTGATCCGCTAGGAACTACATTAATTGTAGAATCTAATAAAAAGCATATTTTTGTCATTGTTGATATATGACGTAACCCTTATATCATTTACTAATATAGCTTCGAAATGCGAGTAGCTTATCCAGAACCAGAAACGATAAATGAGTAAATGACCACTTCCAACCTTTTCCACGAAGGAGAAAAGTATAGAAATGGAGTGGCCTAAATTCTAGTGCTGACTTTTTTTAGTATGGGAATGAAAAGTTTTATTACTACTGTAAATTCTCTACACGAATTATTAGCAACAACAACTCTCTAACGCAACCATTCTTTTTCAGTCAATGTGTCTTTTCTTTTTCCATGTAATTTTCTACCGACGTGTTGTCATAGATGAAATGTATTTTTAATTTACCATATTTATAAATGTTCACAGCGGTGGTCCTATTATATATGTTTATTTTAACGGGGTCAATTTACTAATTTGTTTCAATAAGGGGACTTGTTTTAAAATAAAACTGGTAAAAAGTCAAATCTTTTTCATTATAGGAATTTTTTTAGTTCATTAATCTATTCATGGGTGGTTCTGTGGAATGTTTTTATTAATATGTCGATTAAGTATTTTATTCTTAATACAGGGACTACGTTTTTAAATAAAGAAGATAAAAGCCCTTTCTTTCTCAACAAGAAAAAAGTCAAATCTTTTATTTTTAGGGTTGTTTTGAGTTGACGACTTAAAACCCTAGTAACACGAATCCTACAGCTCTGTGTTATGTAGCCCAATTATCCTAACCAGACAAGTCTCTTGAAGAAACAGAAACCCTAGAAGAGATGACGAATAATGATCCTATAGCTCCATCTCCTAAGAAAAAGAAGAAGACGAATCCCACAACATCTCCCTCTCCTCCTCTGTTTCCTCCTCCATCATTATCTTCATCGTTTTCATCAATTCCAGATGAAATCATCGTGAATTGCTTAGCTCGGATCTCGAAATCTCACTACCGTTCCCTCTGTTTAGTCTCCAAAAACTTTTACTCTATTCTTTCTTCTCCAGAGATCTACACTGTCCGATCCGAGATCGGAGCCACAGAGGCTCGCCTCTACGTGTGCCTGCGGTTACTCACGCCCTCCAATGATCATAGCTGGTTCACTCTCCGCGAGAGTAAGGGTAATTTAAGTTTAGTACCGGTAAGACTCTCTTCCTCGTATTTTCCCGATCGATTAAACTCAACCACTGTAGCCGTCGGTTACGAAATCTACCAGATCGGTGGAAGCAACGAGGACAAGCGGACCAGAGCTGTTCGAATTCTTGATTGTCGGAGTCACACGTGGCGTCGTGCTCCCGACATGAAGATTGCAAGGAAATACGCAAAGTCTTGTTTTTTAGACGGGAAGATATATGTAATAGGAGGATGCTCATACACAAAGACAAAGACAGAGGAAATCATGAATTGGGGTGAGGTTTTCGACCTAAAGACTCAGACTTGGAAGCCATTTAAGCCTCCTATTGATGGGGAAGTTAACGTCCATTTGAATCACAAAGTTGCAGTTCTTGGAGGAAGGCTATACGTTTTCACCGAAAAAAACAACAAGAACTATGTGTATGATCCGAAAGAAGGAAGATAGGTACCAGAGGTGGGGTTTGCGGGTCTAGAACGTATAACTCGACTTTGGTGTGTTATAGGAGATATAATGTTTGCTGAACATGACGGTATGTACAAGTGGTATGACCCAAGGTCTGGAAAGTGGATAATGGTTCATGGTTTGAAACCTCTGTACAGGAAACGTGGTTATAGTACGATTCAGTTAGTTAACCATAATGGGAAACTGGTAATCTTTTGGCATAAGGCGCGCCGGAGTGGCGACAAGGGAAACAGAATTTGGTGTGCGGTGATTAGGTTGGAGGAGCGTTTGACTGCATTGGGACCTCGTCTTTGGGGGGAGGTTGAAGATTGCAATGCTGTCTTGGATACAGTCCCCGGGTCATATAGGATCTCGAGCTGCCAATCCGTTTCGGTCTGAAACTCATGTTTGCTTTGAACATATTATTTGGGTATTAGTTATACTTTTAACAAGATGCGATTATTCGCTTTAGTTTTTTTTTTCCTTTTCCCTTACAAATCAGAGACAAGCATCCATGCTTATGCCAAACAGTTTTGTAAGATGTTTTAATTTGTTGTTTTTCTACTTCGTTTTGTACTTGTTTGATTTATCTATATTCGAGCTCACTAATTATTAGTTTCTTTTCAGCGTTTTTGTTAAGTGTCTCAAAGGTCTGACAGATTTAGCCGGATTCAGTATGGAGACAGGAATTCGGCATCCCATTAGGCTTCATCAGGGGCTGTCTCTGCCTAGCTTTATTGTACACTGCAGCGTTGATGCTTGTGGAGGCTACAACCCATGTCATTTTTTTCGTACGAATTTTACTGAAGCTTGTGATCCCATACTGCTTACAAACTCTTGTTTTAACCTATATAGATTGTGTAAACTTTCACTTGACCGAATCTTAAAATCGAAATTTGCAATAGAGCTCATACTTGGCAAAATACATATTGGCACAAACACGTTAACAAGATTGATTCATCATTCACAAAAAGACATTGAATCATTTCTGGTTATCGTTGGTATGTCGTGTCCATCTAACTTAATCTCAAGCTGCTCATCTCCGCTGATGAGTTGGAAGAAAGAATGGTAAACGAACTCCATTAATAAGTAACATCGAATCTAGATAAAGCGCATACAAAACCGAACTAAAAAAAAAACAAGATATTAATAAATATTACAAAACAAAGTGAGGATAAAAATTCAGAACTCTGTGAGGAAAAAAACTTGGAAGAAATGTTGAAAGCAAGAGAGGATCTCTGATAATCAAAGCGAGACAGATAGACAAGTCAAGAAGTTATACTGCCCACGGAAAGTTGAACTCAACCGTGGGGCAATTGAATCCAACCGTTCAATCTCCCCCAAAATCGCCGATCCAGAAGAAGTCAGACGCTTCTCCAACCTAATCACGGCAAACCAATTTCTCTTTTCTGAGATGACACTAGGTTCCTCTCGCCCATTATTCTTCCTCCAAAGAAGTTTAGTAATCTCCTGCCATACAATCACCAGTTTACCACCATAATTAACTAATTGTTTCGTACGGTACTTACAATGGCGCTTCACATAGAGATCTGTCAAACCCTCAACCATTAACGACATTCCAGTGTCCAAGTCATAGCACCACAACTTATCGCAACGCTCACTAAGCACTAGATTCTCTATAACGCACCATTGTCTACTTCTTGTTATCATACCTTCTAGACCCACAAAGCCCATCTCTGGTAGCCATCTTCCTTGTTTCGGATCATAGGCATATTTGTTGCGCTTGGTGATCACGTATAGCCTTGCTCCAAAAGCAAAAACTTTGTGATTCGGATCCAATTCATCACCAGTGGGGCTAGGCAACGACTCCTCCTTCCAAGTCTGAGTCTTTATGTCGAAAACCTCAGCCCAATCCAGGGGTTCCTCTCGCTTCCTGCATCCCCCCATTACATATATCTTCCCGTCTAAAAAACAAGCCTTGGCGCGTTTCCTTGCCACCCTCATGTTAGGAACAGGACGCCGCGTGTTACTCCGACAATCAAGCACACGAAGGAATCTCGATCGCTTGTCCACACGGTCGCTTTCGCCCATCTGGTAAATCTCGGGACCGACGGCTACAATGGCTGCATCTAATTGAGCACAGGCATACGAGGAAGAGACTTGTACCGGTACTAAATTCAACCCACGCTTCAGCTCACAACCGCGTTCGTTGACGATGACACTACCGTTTTTGTTTCTGTAGCTGATTACGGTTTCATCAGGAGTCCTGAGAGTGAACCAGCGATGACGGCTGGCCGCGTCAAACCGTATACAGAAATAGAGGCGAGGCTCTGTGGCTCCGATCTCGGATCGAGCCGCGTAAATCTCCAGAGAAGAGAGGAGAGAGTGGAAGCGCTTGGAGACTGAGCTGAGGGAAGGGTAGTGACATTTGGAGATGCGGGCTAAGCAATTCGCAACGATTTCATCTGGAACCGATGAGAACGATATGGAGGACGGCTGAGGAGGAGGAGGAGGAAGAGGAAGAGGACATGTAGAACTAGTCATCTATGGCTGTTGTATATGACGGTTAGGTTTCTATGTGATTTAAATAGATGTTAAGCTTGTGACAGAAACAAACTAAATTTTAAGATCCGGACCCGAGTATTAACGGATCTGAATCCATATAGGCATATAGTATATTGGTTTGTTGGATACGGATTGGATTTTGTAAAATTCTTACGTGTTACGTCTAGATGTACTCCATCTCTATAATTAATAATACTAGATTTTATATATTTTTAAAACCATCAATAATATTTAAATAAATATTAATTTTATATTTACAATGGTAACAATATATATATATTATAATACATTATATCACTTAATTTACATATATTAATATATAACAATTAAAGATAAATAACATTAATAATGTTCACTAAAATTTTAAAAATATTTATTATAATAGGTTTTTTAAAATAGAACAATACAATTTAATAGCATTTAAGTTCAATTTTTTTCTTGTTTATTAAAATTTTTCTAATTTTTTTATCATCTTATAAGTTATATATAGTTAATTATAAAGATGACATTATTATTTTAAATTAAAAAGTTTCCTAATCAAATATTAAGTTAATTTTTTGTTTAATAGAAATTTGTGTATAATTTTCTTATCTTATATTTTAAAATAAAAAGTTTTCTAATATAATATTAAGTTAATTATTTATTTAATAGAAATTTATAAATAATTTCCTTACTTATTTTTAAATTAGAAAGTTTTCTAATATAATATTAAGTTTTTTTTAACCAAAAATTATAGATAATTTATTTATCTTATGTATTTTTCTATTAACAATACAATTATAAAATTTAGAAATTTTTCTTAATTTAGAATGGTGATGTGGAATGATATTATTAGTTGTTTTTTAAAAAAATTACTTTATATGGATATTTTCAATGACATTTAACCTTAATTTTTATATATTAATAGATTAAAATTATAATATCTTATAAATTTATAAAAACTATTATAAACTTGCAATTAACAAGTGTTTAAGCAAAAATTCTGTTATATAAAAATAATAAATAACTCATTACATAGTAAAATGTGTCATTGTTAATATGTATCAATATAATAATATCAAATAATATAAATATTTTATTTGTTAATTTATACTATTTAAGTTTTAAAAAAGACAAAATAACAAATAAAAAAATAAGTAATGGTTTTTAAAACATAAATTATACTATTAAATTATAAACGTAATTACAATATAAACTATCGGTAAGTTAGTGAATGAGTATATAAACCGCAGACTAACATTTGTTATGGAAACAAAACTTCTGTTAGAAATTTTTTGAAGACGAATCACTCTTGAGGTAAGCCTTTCCTGACATCCGCTATACCACAAAATACAAAATATGCCTAAAACCTAATCTCATTGATCAGATCTCAAAAAAATTTATTGTAACGGTACTTAAAGGTTGTTGAAGCTTTTTCTTGGTTAATAGCCAGATTTTGTATGATCACAAGAATTTGACTTCTCATTAGCAATAAGTTTTTGAGGAGATGATTTTGTAATTTCTAGCAAATAAGTGAAATGGCATAACAAAGTGGTTCAAGAAATCAATGATAGATAATTGGTTAAGAATAGAAAAGAAAATTTCAGTTGACAATTTGTTTTCAAGAAATTGGAAGAAAAATAATTTCAGCTGACAATTTTGATCAAAGAAAAATCTTTAAATTTAGACATGTGGTTGAGTAACAACATTTTGGATTCTTCATTGGTCTAGATGATCGTCAAATCCAAATAGCATGGGAGGATGATACAATTTCAATGCTTGACTTTTGAAATCGACGAAGAACAATTGTTTTCAAATGAATTTCAATAAATAAATATTAAGATAATAATAATATAAAATAACGATAAAAATATAATGAATTTCAGCTTTCACAAAACTAGAGTTTGATTGATGTTTAGCTTCTCATCTTTTTTACTGCCTTAATATTTCACAAAAGGTTTCTCATCAATTGTTTTCAAATGAATTTCAATAAATAAATATTAAGATAATAATAATATAAAATAACGATAAAAATATAATGAATTTCAGCTTTCACAAAACTAGAGTTTGATTGATGTTTAGCTTCTCATCTTTTTTACTGCCTTAATATTTCACAAAAGGTTTCTCATCAATTGTTTTCAAATGAATTTCAATAAATAAATATTAAGATAATAATAATATAAAATAACAATAAGAATATATAAGCTTTTTTCAAGTGGCTCTCTCCAATATGCTTGAAATTAATGGGAATCTGAAGATCATCTCCTACCACGAGTCACCAATTATGTCAACAACTGGTTTGCCTAGGTTGAAACGTTCAATCAGTATGTGTTTAGTATAAGTTTGTTTGTCCAATTGGAATTGGTTCAGTTTCAGTTATATTCGGTTCAACTAGGAACGAGTTTTGTCCAAGTGCTTAAAAATCTATCTTATTAATTTAAAATAATAATATAAAATTAACTTGATCAATATGTGTTATATTAGGACATTTTCAATATATAACTCTATTTTTTACTTCAAAATAAAATAACTCTACAATAGAATTGAGTTTTGCTCCAACGCCACTCAATTTTTTACTCTAAAATAGAGTAATGAACAAAAAAAAATAGAATAATTCTACTTTTTATTTTATATTTAGAGTAATCCTAATTTTTACTCTATTTTAGAGTTAGAAATAGAGTGGGATTAAAGTAAGTTTACTCTAAAATACACTTTTACACTATTTTAAAATAATAAATAGAGTGGAGTTGGAGATGCTCTTACAAAATATATCATTGATATTTAATGAAAGTTTCAAAATTTCACTGTAGATAATAATGTCATACCAAACCAAGTAATCGTTAAAGATGGGGAGAATGTGCAGAACTTTTATAATCCCTAATACATGTGGCGAGTCTTACGGACAGAGCCGTGCTTACTGTGTTATAAAAAAGGCATTTGCCTCAGGTCTCTATAATATATAAGTATTTTGGGGCCTTTAAATTCAAATATCTGGTTTAATATAGTAGTTTTGGAAAGAAAGTTTTAATGTTTGCATCTCATATTGGATTATTTTGATTTCATTATTTTTTTTTCTTAGTTAAACTTTTCAATAAGAAAATCAAATTAGAATTTTTAGGTTTTTTTTTGTTGAGTTAGGTTTAAAAACAATAGAATTTGAACAATCTATATTGATAAACCTCTTAATTTATTAATTTTTTCCCCAAATTTTTTTAATCTAAATATAAGAAAAAAACCTCTCAATTTTTTTAAAAAAATTGCCTTAAGCCCCTATGCACCTAAGCACGGCACTGCTTACGGTATGTCTTGTAGTGAACCTAACTGTCTTCTTCTTCCTCAATCATCCTCGAGACTATATCTAAGACTCGACAGATCTGGTTAATCTCCACGTGGGAACTGTCTCCGTTTGTGAACACGTGAATTCTGCTCTTCGTCTCAACAGTGCTGCGACTCGTTGTTATACATACACCTTGACTCTTCATGAGAAGCTTGATCCTATCTACATCTTCCCATCTTCCAGCTTCTGAATACATCTTCAAAAGCAAGACATAGCACCCCGTGTTATCGTGTTCCATCTTAAAGATCTGCTCTGCTGCAAATTCAGCTACCGTAATGTCGTTGTGGTTTCTACTTGCGTTTAGCAAAGATCCCCAAATCCGAGCTGTTGGCACAAATGGCATCTCTTCAATGAATCTCTTGGCTGAGCCGAATTTTCCTGTACGACCAATGAGATCCAGCATGTATCCATAATGCTCTATCCCAGGATCAATCCCGTATTCTCTTTTCATTGAATTGAAATAATCCCATCCTTCATCGATCATACCAGAGATGCTACATGCTGCTAATAGCGAGGCAAAGGTGCTCTTGTTTGGATTTAATCCAGTAGTAATCATCTCTGAGAATAAGCAAACCGAAATTCTCCCGAAACCGTGTACAGCATAGGCCATGATGATGCTGTTCCACGAAACAACATCCTTAAACATGACGTGGTCGAAACACTTTCTTGCATCCTCGAGGTCTCCACACATGGCATACATGTGAACGAGTGAATTCAAGATGATGGTGTTTGATCCGAATCTTGCTTTTACAATATAGGCATGAAGTTGTCTACCTTCACTCAGGGAGAGAGACTCTGCATAAGCTGGTAAAACACTAGCAATTGTTGTGGAATCAGGCACAAGAGATGACTCCCAGAGCTCTTGAAATAGCTCCAAGGCTGAACAGTTCTTCCCGTTCTGCACATACGCAGCGATAATCGAGTTCCATGAGACCAAATTCTTTTCAACCATTTGATGAAACACAACCTCGGCTGATTTTAGCTGCTCGCATTTTCCGTACATATCAATCAGAGCAGTTTCCAACACTAGATGAGGAAGAAAGCCTCTCCTCGTTGCGTACCCGTGAATCGTTAGACCCTCCAAGATCTCACAAGCAGGAAGCAGATTGATCAAAGTGATCACATCTGGCTGCAACCCATCTCGCTCTGACATGTTGTGAAAGCAGAGAAAAGCATCAATGGCTCTCCCATTTCTAGCATAACACCCAATCATAACGTTCCAAGCTACGATGTTCCTCTGGATCATACCGTTAAATATCCTCTCTGCATAACTCACTTCACCACATTTACTGTACATGTCAAGAACTGATGTCAATACCATAACATCACCCGTTTCGATTCTACTTCGAATAGCGTGGCAATGTATCTCCTTTCCCATTTTTGGACTAGAGACATGAGAACAAGCACCTAGAGCGCTCATGGTACTAAACCTGTCCGGTTTAAATCCACATTTAAGCATCTCCTTAAAGAGAATCAACGAGCATAAGCCATCTCCAAGCGCAAGATACCCAGAAATCATGGAATTCCACGAGACAATGTCTCTCACAGGCATTTCGTCGAACACTTTCTCTGCATCCAAGGCGCATCCGAGCTTCATGTAAAAAGATATAAGAGAATTACAGACGTAAACATCTGAGTCGAACCCAAGCTTGATAACCGTCGCGTGAATCGTCTTACCGTCTCCCAACGACGAACTTCCAGAAGCCGACTTAATCACGAAAGGATAAGTAAAGGAATCAGCTTTGACTCCTGCAAACACCATCCTGATGTAAAATGTAAGTGCTTCGTGGTACAACCCACAGCTAGCGAAACCTCTGATCATCACATTCCACACGAAAGCATCAGCTTTGTTCATTTCATCGAACAGGTGGAGTGCATCCTCCATCAGTCCCGAATCTGCGAAATCGCGTAGAGCGCGAGTGAGGGAAGGATCATTGAGCTTGGGTCGTTCAGGAAGAATTAGCCGGACCGGTTTCGAGAATCTCGGTTTGATTACATGAAGATTCCGGTTCTCGTTTCGCTTCCCCGTCGTCTGGTGATTCTCTGAAGAAACACACTTGCACGCATCGCTGTTGTAGTAGTAGATACGAGAGCATTGAGCAAGCCAAGTCGCAGCCATTATCTGACTGATTCAAGGAGGAGATTGAATTTGTCTGTCTTCGTCTTCCTCTGCATCTTCAATTTTCCCGCGGGAATTTGTTTTTTCTTACTCTTGAATTAACCAGGCTTCAAAAATGACGTCATTAATCTTCTTCTTTTTTGTGGAAGGAAAAAAAAAAGAAGAAGATAATTTATTAAATTTCTTAACTTTTATTTTGTATTTGACAATGAGAACCATGGACACAACAATGTTATTGGTAACAGTAAACACTGATTAAAAAAAGCTGGATTTGTTCGGTTTCTAACGGAACTGAGAATATTTACAAATTCTTCAAAAGAAGGTTTCTGTAAAGAGCACCATTGTTCTAAGAGAAGAAGTCCTCACGGCTAATACCATCTTCATCATCAGACACATTTTCATCATGATCATCATCATTGAAGTTTAGGATAAGATCAAGAAGTTCCCTTCCAGTGGTTGAAGAAGATTCTCCATCTCTATCTGGACTGAAATTGCTTCGGTTTTGCAGCGAGAAGAGTTGTGCCAGTAGCTCATGTGGTGAAGATACACGATACATCCATCCCCTAGGCTTTCGCTTCTGCGGGAACACAAAAATATTTCAAAACAATATTCAATCATCATCATTTGCAACATCATCATCACCATCATCATCATCTTCTTGGTAACTGTTACTACCACTATCAGCATTCCTCTCACTACCACCATCATTATCCCTAGTGTTGTTAATTTCAATAAAACATTCACCATCCAAATAATAATCATCATCATCAGTATTCATTTCATCATCAGAATCACTTTCATCTAGTCCACTGCTACAATCTGAATCATCTTCATCATCATCCTCGGCATCATCAATAGACTCATCTTCATAATCATGGAAGCTAATACCCGATAACCAAGGAATGCGAAAGCGACTCGGTGACTGGACATTTTTCTAACAAAGCAACAGTAGCCAAATTAGCATTTGATAACCATATCATAAAATCATAACCGAGAAAGCTCATCAGATCAATCTTAATTCTTAACAATCCACGTCTAACATGTATGTAAAACTCTATTCAGCTTTAGCCTAGCTTTACGTTTCGATAAAGTTTTGGTTATGTAAGTGTTAAAACGAAGTCATGTTTCTCAATCATACAGACAAGCACAGAATATTGCACCTATTGGTTTCATTAGTTAGAGAGAAGGTTCTAGCATGAATGGAAATAGAACATCAGTCAGATATTAATGAATACAGCAATAAAGCATACCAGTTCGATCTTGTCAGGTAACGTAGCTCTCTCAGCTGCCTTCGAGGTCCATACCTTGATGTCACTTTCAATTCCGCTGCTAGCAAGCACTGGTATATGCGGATGAGGCGCGATACAGTTGACTATATGCTTATCCGCCTCCATAACACGTATAAGCTCTCCGCCTTTTTTCTTCCAAATAAATATCCGACCACAGTCTGACCCACTGACCACATATTCAGACCAAGGTCCAAAAAAATTCACACCCTTAACCGTCTCAGAGTTCTTGTGACCCTTATAAACCATAGGAACTGAATGTTTGCTATCATCTTTCGGGGAAGAAGTCGATTCTTCTTCTGATTCACTACTCTTGGACACAGGAGAGGACACCATAGGGTTAGACCCTAATCCCATATCGTGTGTAAAAAGATAGATGAACTCATCGTTGTATGAAACAAGGAGTTCGCTCTGCTCTGAGAAGGCCAAACCCGTTATTCCAACATATAAATTGCCAATAAGGTGTGGAGGGCAGAAATGATCTGCAGCTCGGCTTAAACCGTCGCCCTGGTATCTACGGATATCATAGAGACGAGCGTACTCGTCCATTCCACCAAGAGCCAAGAGGTTGGAGTTTCTCGGGTCGATTGCAATAGCGTTAAGCTGGGTGGCGTCCGTGTTCCTCCTCCTAGGATCAACTGTTTGGCATGTGAAAAGTTCTGTAGGAGCTTGAGTCCTCAGATCAAACTGAAATAAGAAAAAAAAATCCAATCTTTTAAACAACTCTTTAACCGAATATAAAGGATTCCAAAGTAGAAGCAGCAGCAAATATACTCACACGTTGTACTAATCCATCTTCACCACAAGTGTAGAATATATGAGGGTTTCCTGGCTCAATACATAGCTTATGAGCTCGTCCTTGATGCAACCCCAATAACACCGTCTCCACTTTCCCACTCTCAAGAATACTTGCACGCCGAACCTGAACATGTTTCGCATATTTTCACAAGCAGAACAAAAAAAGAGATAACTTTTGTTGTTTGAGAATTCACAAAAAGATTTACCATTCCATCAGCAGCACAGGTGACAATGGTTCGATCATCAGAGAAAGGCATAAACTTGGCCTGAAAGACGTTATTAGAGTGACCTGAATGGAACGAAAGCTTAACTTCGCCGAGCTCCCAATCCCAAAGAATGACACGTCGATCATCAGAACCCGAAATCAAAATGTCACCTTGGGGATTGAAGCTCACAGTGTTCACACAACCTTTGTGCTTCACTAGCTTCCGGTTTATCTCTAGACGCAGAACCAGATTCTACATATACACAAGCACCAAAGAGACTTTAACAAATTACAACTAAATCCACAAAGTCAAGACCTTTTCCGAATTGGGATAAAGTTAACGATGGGACAAACCTCTGAGCTGGAGAAGCGATTGGAGAAGTTGCGAGGAGTAATTCCACCGACCTCTCGTCGCCCAAAATCAACAACAGGGTGATGACATCCGTTGAAGTGTGTTCCACTCCTCTTCGCCTTCTCACTCATCTTCCTTCGAATTCAACGGGACGATGAAGGCTGGATCAAAGATAAAGATTCTAGTTTGCTCTGTGTAGAGTATGTATGAAACTTCTACTTGTAAAGGCGTAAGAGAGGAGATTCTTTGGTCCAATGAGAAGGTGAGGCGTGTGATCACTAATGGGCTTTTGGGCTTCTTATGGATCTTTTTTGGTTTTAAAGTATTATTTTCGATTTTTCCATACATCAAATAGAGAATTCCATGATACTAAAACTACCCAAGAACGATTGCGAAGAGTAGCTCTTCCTTGGCTATTATTCAACACTCATATCATCCTTTCATTTTTTTTTAAAAAAAAAAAGAAGAAGGAAACGCAAAACTTATTAACACATGTTCAGTTTCACTTTTATATTTTCGTAATGATGTTTGATATAAACCAACAAGAATAGGTTGAATTTTATTGGAACATTAATTAAGATGAAATTAACTTGTACATATATAGGACAATCCAATATATATATATATATATATCATATATAGTTTTTTACTTTTTTCTCATAAATATATTATATAATTTAAAAAGAAAAACAAACTGAAGCAAGTTACAAGTGCAAGTAAGTATGAATCAACGAGATTGATAAAATAATATACAACGAACAAACACAATAAACACAACATGGCTGGTACTGAAACAAGCCTTGATTATTCTGACACACAACACAATCATTCACACTTAGCTATAACTTCTCACACGTACCGATATTAATCACACATATATTGACTTTTCTCAAAGGAAATTTTGGTTTATAGCTCCTCCTCAGCCTGGATTCAACCCTTTCGTATCCTCCATTTAGGACGGATACGCGATGATAACACACTGAACATCATCAATGTTCCTAACTTCGTATCGAGCAAAACCAGCTTCGTTAAGAACAAAGTTCCACTCTTTCAAAGTCCGTTCTTTGCCTGTGCTTGTGTGAGCCATCATCACCATATCAAGCATCAATCTCACATGCTCTAACTTCTCATCTCTTTCTTCCACTATCATCGTCGGTTTCTTCTCTCTGATTACAGATTCCACTATCAACACTTTCCCGATATTTGGTGGGACCGCTTCTTTGCAATTCTTCAATATTTGTATGCATTCTTTGTCTCCCCAATCGTGTAACACCCACTGTCATCATTATCCATATTTACGTATTAGACCACGTATTAGATAGACTAATTAATATTATGCTTTAAAATATGATTGAAGCCTTACGAGTATATATATATTAATTAACAAATATACTCTTTTTTTAAAAAAGGGCTCTCATATATAAAAGAGTCTTATACAGAAAATAAGGAACAAATAAGTTTAATCAGTTGATACTTGTTAAAGATATAATTCTGGGGAAAAATTCTGTCAAAATATTTTGAGAGACGTTAGAATTTAGATAGCCCAATTTCATCCCCTTCTCTTACAAAGTAGGGATTAAATTTTAAAATAAGTTTATCACTTATTATTACATATATTCTAAAAATAATAATATGGATTTTGCATGACCCTTTAACAAAAGCAAAGTTATTGTTTCTGATAACACACTATACCATATGATATCACGCTATCTATTTTAAATAATAATTATGATATGCAGAAAAAGCAAATTTCTCTGTTTAAAATGATTAAAAGAAACCAAAAAAAAAGTAAGCGATGACAAAATCGTTACAATAAAAATAAAAAACTGTTTGCTTTTCAAAAGCATGTCTCCTCGGGGTATTGGTTAGTTATATCTGGGAAAATTGGTAGTGGTTGCTTTAATTTTTTGGCACTGGATAGTGGTCATCAGTGGTCACCATCAATTGATTCGGTAGTTTTGTATCATGTCCCAAATTATTCATCTTTTTTGTAAGATGGTAGAAAATAAATGGATATCGAAACTTTTCGTCTGTAATAATCGAAAAAAGTTTCGGCTTCTTTAAAAAAGTGGGTCCTAAATTCTATATATGTGAATCAAATAAATTGTCGAGCCTAATACACTTCTTATTCTTATTGTAAGAGAATACTTCTCTTTATGGATGTAAATTAAGTCTATTTAAATTATTTAACCAAAAAAAAAAATCTCAAAGTTCAAAAAAAAATAAAATTATCTTCGTAATATATATCATATGTTATCTCATCATGCTGTCAACACACATATATAGATATAGATAAGAAATTAAAATAGAGAAATTGTAATGTATGACAACTAATTAATAAACACTAAATTCAATTTCCCCCCTAAATTTACTATTCCTCTCACTATCTCTCTCTAAAATCTCTCTTTAAAACTATTATTTTTTATCAACGTTGTATATACATTAAAATCACTCATTAAAATAATGCATAATAAAACTATCATATTGAAGCAAACAGACAATGACAACTACAATCATACCAATAAAATGTAAACACAAAGGTTACACGAAATACGAAAAAAAAATCAAGTCATAATTATATATAGCTTAATTAGCAAGAGCTAGCTTATTGCAAAGTGAAAAGAATGATGGTATTTCAAACAATATTACACTAAAACACGAATGTTAATTAATTTTGACATATACATATTCGTTTTATTCTTTATGTTATGTGTAAATTTGATTTTGAACACTAAAAGACTGAATCTGTGGCGATTAGATTTTGGACTTTGGATTTAATTTAATTTTGAATATTAATAGTTAATCAAAAAATTATAGAGTATGTAAATGAACTTAACCTTGATGACAACGGCGTCACATTTGGGAATAGAATCAAACATATCGCCTTCAACATTCTCAACGCCATCCAGGACTTGAGCAACTTCGATAACATGAGGAAGATCAAAGTTAAATCCTTTGATCCAAGGAAACTCCTTAACCAAAATTCCCATTGTCTCTCCGGTACCGCCTCCTACGTCAAGCACTGTAGCCACGCCGTCAAACACGTCGTGACAAGCTCCGGCGACACGTGGCACCACGCGCCTTGTGTCACAAGCCATGGCCTCATTGATCATCTCGCTGAGGCACGAGTTATCCTCTGCTAAAGCCCACACATCCTTACCGTGCACCGCATCAAAAGGTGGTGGATGTGAACCGTTGACCGGAGAAGAGACAACTGAGCTCAGTCTTAACCATGGAGCTAGCATCTCGGGACTTGTTTCGAAGAGAACAAAAGGAGCCAGAGATTTGCCGTCACGTTGTGTGATCATCATACGGCGAGAGAGAGGCGTGTTAGCGTAGCCTGTGGCTAGACCATCTTTTGTGGGGACTTCTTTGAAGATTCCTTGGTGCACAAGAAACCTCATTATACGGCTAAGATGTGACGGGGAGGCAGAGACTGCGGAGGAGAGCTCGGCTAGTGTCACGGGCTGTGATGAAGGATGGTTTTCAATGGCTTCTGGTATCTTAAGATCGATGGCACACTTTGCAGCTGCTATATCTGCAAACCCAAAGACATATCTCCATATGTCTAGAGAAGCTTTAGCTTCTTCATCTAGTAAGTTTCTTTTACTTTTCTCCATCGTGTTTCTAACTCTCTTTTCTCTTTCAACTATTTTGTAAAGTAGATCTAAAGACAGGTGACTAGGGATTGAGGTTAGGGTATTTTATAGTGTTGAAAAGATGAGGGCACGATTGTAATTTTTCCTCGTAAAGACACAAGAGTAATTTCGGGACCACACATGTTTAAAATGATTTAATGTTCTCGATCAATATGACATTCAATGAGGAAGGAAGATCTGACCACACTTGGTAATTGATTTTGTTAACTTATCACTGTCGATTGCCGAATATTATAGATGAATGGATTTTTCTTTCCGTCTTTGTTTGGACTTTGGATTTAATTTGCTAATAAAACTTCGAATCTGTGGCGTTAATTGGCTCTTGATAAATAACAGTTCTTTTTTTTTTTTTTTGTGAACTCCTATCAAATTATATAAGGACTTAACTAGTCTCGAATCAGTTACAAGTAAAAGATGTAGAACAGTAATAACAGGTCTAGATAAATAATTAACCAAAGCTTCGGTGGTTTAGTTAGTCTACGTATACGTACGTACCCCCTTTGATGATCCACCTTTTTCGTGTTGTATATTACATGCAACTTAAAGATATAACACTAATTAATGATTATGAGTAAAATTTTACCTAAGGCATTAACCTTGCAACACCTTAATACCAACATTCCCATTTTCCAACAAACCATTCTTAAGGTCTGTCAACCAAACGAACACATTTCAGTTTAGCTGTCAAATATATCCGACACGTTTGTATATAAATTCAAGGGCTGAATGACTTCTGTAATATACACATATACATCGATGAAATGAAGTATAATGCAAGTTGATTTGTAAAAATTCAAAGTTCCCTTTCCACATTTTTCGTGCATGTCAGTTTTATTTTAATCCCATACTCACCAAAAAAAGCACAAGCAAGAATGGTATGTATTTTTTCCAGCATAAAATATTAGGGTTGGTATTTACAAAATTTATGGTTCAAAAGCTACATGACCAAATCGAAACTGAATCCATTCCATACTGTTTCGCGTTCTTAACTGAGATTACGCTTTGCGTGTTTTGATCCAATGATTTCCTTCAATTTTAATGGATTTTTGGGCAATTATAATATTCACTGTTATTTTTGCTAAGCAAGAAAAAGACCGACACAACGTGTATTGGGTTTGTTAATAAAAAGAATGTCTTTAATCGTATTTACTTTTTCACTAGAGATATGCCTATAGGCTAATTAAATACTGATTAATTTAAGTATTACAAAATTTGCAGTTAGAGATTGGTGTTTCGCAACCAGAATGTATTATTTACTGGTTTTATATTAGTGTTGTTATTGTACCACCACACGTGTATAAATATGATAAAATTCATATTGTTTTTTTTTTAAAAGACGCATTTGACGTTAAAATTCATATTGTTGGTATAGAAATAATTGACATGCATGTATCTGTTACTGATTTCCATCGATATGTAAATGAAAAGCTATATATTAATGGAAACCTTTGGTCATAGAAGTCATGGAATTGCGCTAGCGATCTTGTTTTTTTTTTCTTTTGGGGATGTCAAATTTAACAGAAGTCATCTAGCCCTTGATTTTTTTTTTCTTTTCTTTTCGGGAGTATTATTTTCTTTTTTTTGAACTTTCAAAAATATTATTATTATTACGTAATAACATATTCAATGGCTTCCTGCATCCGCCAGTGATAAGACCGCATCCGTCGCCTTTGTTCAGGTCTGGAATGCTTCAAATTTACGAAGTCTAGAAGAAAAGAAATAGGTGATTCATAATGGTCTCTCACAATGCCACTCCTCTATCTATCCTGACAAGTTCATTAAATCTATTGCGCATGAAATTATAGTATAATGAAATTTGGATAGATTTTGGTCTCCTCGTTAACTTATCTTTTGACTCTCATCTTCTCTACCTTTGGTTTACGCTGTTGTATAGCAGTGTGCCTACCCATCCCTCTTCTTTGTATTGTTTTCAAATCGATCTCTTTTAAATATAAGAGAAGCTTTTGAAAGAAAAAGAAAAAGAAACGACGGCGGAGTGTCGCAAACGCGGTGTTAAATGTTGCTTTCATCACTTAAAAAAAATGTTTTCGTTGAACTATAGCTAATATCTGGTGCTAGGCTGCTAGCTAACGAAAACAAAAAACAAGAAAAACATTAGCATATATTTCAATGGTCACAGAAAAAGCTTTGCGTACAGATCATATGGAGTAATTTATTTGCAAAAAAAAAAAAGAAAAAAAATATGTGGTGGAAAATTTTATATTAATTTCTTATCAAAAATAAATTATAAATAAATAATCTTAAATAGTATAAATGTGTTGAAATTATTCTTTTAATATAAATTTCTTACGTTTATTTTAAATAGTTAGTACAAAACTGTGAATCATGTAAAATAACTTGTTATTTGACTAAAAAAACATATATTTATTTAATACATACATAAATTTTATACTGTTATTAAAAAAATTATGAATAACTTTTATTATATTTTACTATTAGTTTTACGTTTCATTTCTAAATAAGTAAATAATCATAGTTATTTATTGTATACTTTCTTAAAGTTGTTTTATAGAAAAAGAATATTATTGAGAAAAAAACATTTTTTTTGAGAAAAGAACATTATATAAAAAAAAAGAACATTATATATAATATTTATATAGATATATAAACTTTTTTATGAACGTAAAAATAAAACTTTTAAATGGGAGAAATAACAAAATAAAACAAAAAGGTTTCTTTCTTCCCCTTTATAAATGGTGAAGTATTCAAATATTAAAGTAAGTTGAATTCGCTGAAAAAAAAATTGGTTGTTGAAATAAAAAAAGACTTTAGTACATCATTTAATCGTTTTACTCATATTTTAAAATTAATTATAAAAATAGTTGACAAAATAACAAATTTCAAATATATAATACACTCTTTTTTTTTTCTACTTATTTTATTAATAAGGCACAAAGACCATGTGAAATGAAAGTCCAGTTACAAACGCAACTAACAGCCCAATAGCTAGATTTAAAGATGAGAATACATAAACACGTGAAACCACATGTTGAAAGGAGGGTTGAGGATTGGGTGGTAGAGGAAGACTGATGTTTATGAATTTTGCACTATTTTGATCATGATTTTTTTATTGTTTTTTGTCATTTTACATTGCATATAAGCATTTTAGGTTCTATTTGTGTGATTTTGTCTCTATTAGGTGCTGGAGTGGTGTTTTGGTGGATTTAGAGGCATTTGGGAGCAAAATGGAGGCAAAAAGCATGAAAAGTGAAGAAGAAGTATCTGGCGGTTTTCCTGGCAGGCAAAATCTGGTCGCCACGGATTTCAGTATCGAAGACAGATTTTTGCGAAGCATCTGGCGGGCAGCATCTGGCAGGTTGCAACCTGCCACGCCCTGGTTCGGTTCGGATTCGAGTTCAGGTTTTAAAATACCAAAATTCTAGATCCATTCGGGTATTTTGTCGGTTCCAGGTTCGGTTCGGTTCTATTTTTTGGATCGGATTCGGTTCGAATTTTCGGATTCGGATATTTTTCCCAACGCTAGTTTGTTTTATACATCTTTGAAACCATTGCCACCATTTTTGTAGATATGCCAATCATAATAATTATACGTATCTTTCATATAGTCAAATATAGTAAACCAATGATATGTTTTATTTATTATAAGACTATTTATCCCAGTCATAAAAACGACTGGATTTTCCTTTAGGAAGTGAAAGAAATATAGGTTTGTTGTATACACCCGGGAAACCATTGCCACCATCACCATAGATATGCCAATCACAATAATTACATTTATCTTTCTTATAGTCAAATATAGTAAACCAATGATCTCCACCTCCACGCCATGTAAAATGACAACGGAATTTTGTAGTGCCTAAGAAATTTACCCTAAACTTGAAAGACCATGATTCAGCACAACCGATATGCTGTAACTTCAAATCATCCTCTGAAGATCTGCAATGTACATTCATAACTTCTTGACTTGGTCGTAAATTGGTTATCACAATAGTTTTACTTCCAAGAGGTAACAAACTTCTTGCGATTGGTTTTTCCATTGCAACATCTGTGAAAGCTAATAATGATGGTATTAAGACATAAAAAACGAAAACGTAAAACATAAATTTTATGTATTGCTGATTTTTAGAGAAATCCATGATTAACTCTTAATATTCAAAAATGAGAATTGATAAAAAATTAAATGCAGATATTTATAGTTTTCAAAGTTCAATTTTTTTTTTCTAAATTAGTCAAAAGATATTTATAGTAAATTGTTGTTAACTATATAAAGTATTTCATATTTAAAAATTGTTAAAAATACATTAAAAATGACGTACTTCTTAATATAATAGTTAAAAGAATAAAATTTTAAAATTTTATTATCTATCAATTATTCATTGTATATTATGTGTTATGTAATTACATATTTTAATGCTCTTTATTTGCTATTTTTGTATTTGTTATTGTTTTTTTTTGGTAATCATGTTTGTATATTTTTCTGATAAAATTGTAATTATAATATAAAGTTGCAAAAATACAATAAATAAGATTTTTTTTTATTTCTGGACAGTAATCAATAGTTTGAATTTAATGTGTATTCAAATTTCGTAGAATAGACACAAATTATATCTTTCTTAAATTGTTACATCTTAAAGATGTATATTCAAAGATGCATGGAAATTTTAGAGTTTTAAAAAGATGTTAGTGGCCAAAACCAGAATACGCAATTAGAAATTATGCCTTCCTACTTAGTTATGCGGATTCATTTACATGGTCTGAAGTGTGTAGTAACTGATCATAAGAATCTTTGAGTTCCTTTAGCGCTTAGTTTTCAAGAATGACAACTGATTACTGATTATTTGGGATGTATAAATGCATCTATGATTATTTGTCATAATTCGTAAGGAAAATTGTGCGCACATGATCCCCAGTTCGCCTATACACAAGTGAAGGCAGGAATGGCTTTATATATGGTCTAGTTATTTATGATAAATTCATGCTTTAAGGAAATTTCATCTATTCATGCTCACGTTTCTTATGGTATATCACCTAATAAAGGGACTTTATTTGCAAAGTCAATTGAGATTTTGGCCATTTATCAGTTTACTTTATGCTGTATTTATTCACGAATGTATACAACCATATTAATTAATCTAATAGATTGGTTAGCAAATACAACTAACTGAAGCTAAGTTAGTAGTTAAACTGGTGCAAGATGATGCAATAAATGAAAGTTCCATTATTAAAGGCCTCTCTCATACACAATTAAGACTTCAAGTATTTCAAACAACACATTCCACATAGAACATTAAATGTATCATCACTGTTGATCATTTTTTTTTTTTGCAGCAACCAAGCGCTCCAGATCCATCTGTATACTTCTCTTGAAATTTTTGGAAATTATATATTCTCTTATGCAAAAAAATTCACCACAGTTAACAACTTCTTAGAAAACCAAATATATCAAGTTTCTAAACGGAATCCGATAACCTGATACCCAAATCAGAATCAAAACTTAATTTTTTGCATGAAATATTTTTCAGTGCGTAAAATAAATAATATACCAAATAATTTGGACAATTAAAGATATTTCTGATCTTAAAATTTTTTATTTATATTTTAAAAGTGAAATGAAGATTTTAATGTTGAACTTGAAAACATGATATTATTTCACAGATGATTTAAAGAAATTAATCCGAAAGATAATTTTTGTTGAAATTGATGAAAGGTTTATATGACTTTGTATTTTCCTTTAGAGACAAACTAATGAATAGCATTTTCTTCAAACTATAATTAAAAATATAGACCATTTCAGTGGACCACACAAATTTGACCAAATATACTAAAACTTAAGCCTTTGTATATGATATATTTTGCATTTTAAGATAAAATATGTAATAGATTTGCCTATTGTAT
This sequence comes from Sisymbrium altissimum, assembly GCA_900406495.1. Classification (NCBI taxonomy): domain Eukaryota; kingdom Viridiplantae; phylum Streptophyta; class Magnoliopsida; order Brassicales; family Brassicaceae; genus Sisymbrium; species Sisymbrium altissimum. The sequence goes on along the minus strand of OVBI01000071.1, from coordinate 67,750 downwards.
AGCTAATGGTAAATTAATTAATATTAGAGAATATTATCTCATAGTTACGATTTATTGATCAATTTACTTTTTATCACCTGTAAACGCAAACGCAGAAGATATTAGTGGTTGATGACATTTAATAACAATCATACAACTGTTTTATACCGCTTCATACCACTTTATATTGTTAAAATTAAAAAATTATTTTTCGTCAACATTTGATGTTACAGTTAGTTACAGATGGATAATATAAAAATTATTAAAAAACATTATAAAATTTTAAAACTATTCATGGAATTAGTTAGTTAACCAACAAAAATTTAATAAGCTAATTTTTTTAAATTTCGATATTATAATTATAAAATATATATAAAAATTTGATATTTTCTAATAAATATTCACTAAATACTTATCATAATTTTTAAATCAAAATTACTGTAATAATTAATTTTATTATAATAATATACATTTTTGATGTTTTGTATAGTTATATAATATATTTATATTATTAATTTATTATTTAATCGCTACTTCAACCGTTAATTAATCAGTCATAATACTCCGATAAACATACTTATTTTTAACCGATATGTCAATCAGCTAAATTACTTAATAATATTTAAAATATAATAGTCTGTTTCCACAAATTTTTACAACTGTAACTGTATCCATTGCAATTAAACCAATTAAGCTCTAAATAGATAGCTTTTCAAAGATGCTAATCTAAAAGTATAGTTACTTGTAATAAAAGCACACTTTGATTGTCCATTTCTTTTTAATGTAAGTGTGAAATGTAGTTTGCTTAAATACAATTTTCTTTTCTTGGTCCGCATCATCCGTTACTCTCAAGAGAAAATTGTATCTTGCACTTATTTCCCTCAATTTCCCACCTTCTAAAAACAAGGTCATAATTAACCAAAATAATACAAAAATTCTAAAACAAATAAAAAATTCTATTAGGAACCAAGACGACCTATAATAGGAAGCGATGAAGACGTGGCCGGTCTACTTTGTGCAGAGCCCACCGAACAGTGACGTAGACAAGATATCGACCGGATCGGGTTTAAACCCCTTCGGATCACCCGTTAACCGACAAGGCCAGGTCAGTTACTACCACCATGAGTCTGCGGCCGAGTCATCTTGGACTCTACGGTCCTCAGGACCATTGAGAAACGGATATAGTAGTCTCCAAGTACATGATCATGATCGTCAATACTCAAATCGACGAGGATGATGAGGAAGATTACGATGAAATTATCAGTTCGGATGGGAGGAAGGGAAAGGAAAACGAGGCTTTACTCTTGCTTCTTGTTTACGTTGGTATTAGCCTTCACTATCTTCTGTCTCATTTTGTGGGAGTTTCCAAATCTTTCTCACCTATTGTCACTATGAAGGTAACTGATTAATTGTTTCAAACATATACTTTGCGCATGCGAAAAATGTTGAATTCTCTAAAAATAAATATTTATATTTTCATAATTTTTCTATTTGTGAAGTGTAAAAAGCAAAATTGGTATTATTTTGTCTCAGACCATTTCTATATATGTTTAATTTTTTTAAAAATCATCATGTCTTAAATTACTTCTCCATCACAAACTGTAATTAAACAAAGAAATGGTGTTTGTGTTTTCTGTACATTCACACAAATATTCAGGGGATGGTAATTGAGAGCTTGAACGTGCAATCCGGTAACGATGCATCGGGAGTGCTCACAGATATGCTTACTCTAAATTCATCGGTCAGGATCTTATATAGAAATTCTGCTACTTTCTTCACTGTCCACGTCACCTCCGCTCCCCTCCAACTCAGCTATTCCCAGGTAAACAATTTCACATCTTATTGATTAAAGCGGACCGGTTATGATTCATGAACTAATTAATCTCGTTAATTTATTTCTTTTCGGTTGTGAGAAAACACTAGATGGTAAAGTTCTCTCAACGAAGGAAGGGCGAGAGAGTCATTGGGATTTGAGACCAAAGTAGGCAATCAAATTCCTTTGTACGGAGGCGTACCGGCTCTCTACGCCCAACGAGCTAAACCGGACCGAGTTATTTTGCCTTTGAACTTGACTTTCACGTTGCGATCACGGGCCTATGTGCTCGGCCGATTGGTCAAGGCTAAGTTCTACACGACCATCAGATGCAGCATCATTTTTCATGGCAAGAAACTTGATCTCTCCAAGTCTTGCTCTGATCATTGACATAAATGAGCAGCGAAATTAGTTCTTTTTGTTCATTAGAGAATATTACAAAAATAAGTAAATAAATATAATTATCTCTCTAGGATATGTACATGTAAAGGTCTGGACAAACGTAATTGAATTGGGTTGTCATTAAATTTCTTTATACTACGAGCTATATCTGAACGAAAATCATAATTTCCTCTTTCTTTTGAGACAATCTTTGAATAATCATAATTAATATTTCCATTGAACATGTTTATCCATTAAAAATAAATTATATGTGTAAATAAATGAGTTGGTTCAATCCTCAATCCAACTCTTCAACCCTTAATAAATTATGTTAAGCGGTTCTCCTACTCCCCGAATGCCATCGAATCCGTCTAATCAATCCATGGCATGGATGATGGTTCAGTGTGCTGCCGTTTTCTTAAACTCCATGTCTCTAGCGGCCATTAGGTAAAAGTGGTTCCAAGTTAGACCTCTTGCGACAGAAATTTCATATTTACATGCTAACAGTAGCAAGAATGCTTTAGGGTTTGAAGAAGTTTGCGTGTAAACCCTTATCAGCCAAAAGCAAAGCTGAGGCAACCACAAGCAAAACGCTGAGAGACGCTCCTAAGCTTCCCATGAAAACGTTGAGCAACCACATCAGGCTTTTTGTTTCGGGCTGTTTGATAGAGATCCACATGAAACACGGGTACGTGAACGTAACAAGCAAGCCTATTGCTCCGATAAGAACAGCGAGATAAGGCAAGAACGAGAATCCAACAGCTACAAAGAAACAAACCAAACCCAAGAACACACGTAACATCATCCGGACAAAGACGGAGCAAGGCTTTTGTCTCTTGGTCGTGTACACCATCTCGGCGTTGTCACAAGCCGGCATTAAGTTTATCGGATATGAGCATAAGCAATTGAAGATGAACGTCAGGTGTATGAAACAAGCGGTTCGCTTTGAGTAGTCTTGTTCGTAAAGTTGCAAGTAGTTGCCTATTGGACCTCCCGTTGCCGGAATCTATCATATGTATGAATTTACATTAAATCATCAATTGTTTCAAACACATGCGTTAACGCAAAGCCAAAAAATGATAATATATATTAGTTTTGGATTTTAACATACCTTGTCACCGTATGCCCAGTATACAACAATGGCTACTAGAAACATACAAATCGCGATGAACACATGAGAGATCACCACAGCTCTCCACATTGTCTTACTCGAAGGATTCTTTGAATCAGAAGGAAGAGTACCCTACAGAAAATATCACAGCAAAACCTTGTCAATACTAACCGAAAGAGAACTTAAGTTCAATTTTTTTTCAATATATATAATCTTAAGACCTGTATCTCGAGGACGAGGTTGTTCCCGCGAAATGCAATAGCTATCAATCCAATTGCGTTGAAAATTTTCTCGAAACTTGTATCCCTTGTAGCGTAAGAGACACTGTGATTCCGTTGCGGATAACTAGCAAGAGGTAAACTCCAGACTGCGGTGGAATACGCTAAGGCCATAACACCACCGATCAACGAGAGTCCAAAAAGAGAATTAAGGTTCGGAAACTGAGACATGACCACCGCGAGGCAGCTGAAGATCAGGAAACATTGCAGGGTAGAAAGTGGCACTGTGTCATCTTCAGACAGAATGTGTAGAAGTTGTTTTATTGTTTTCCCTCCGGTTATGACCAGAATCGAACAAGCTCCTCCTGAGAGATACATGACAGGGAATATTCCGAGAAGTTTCCCAAGCTTCACACCTATAATATTGTTTCGTGACAAGAACGAAACGGTAACGTTTTTAGAAACTGAAGTCCTCAGTAAATCTAAAAATCAGAAAAAGACAAAGTACTTAAGAATCTGATTAAATTGTTTAATTATTATTACCGAATGAAGCAATTGCGAGTCTCAAGTATCTGCTGAAACGTATTCCGTGCACGGCTTCGTGAAGATGAACAAGAAGCCATATCGTGTAAAGCTTCCATGCAAATCCCACCGTTAATATTATTATTCCCCATACCCTTCAAGAAAAGAAAAGAAAATATTTTATTTGTGTACGTATTATTCCCAAAAAGTAAATATGGTAGGAATAGAATCCGAGAAATTAATGAATAGACAGAAAGTTTGATTTGATATGAGATTTTACCATCCTAGTGCTGCGAAAGCTGCAGGAAGAAGCAGCACTTGGAAACCAAGACCCGAACAGAGAAGATGAAACGTTGCCGTATAAACATTTCCTTTTCTTGATTCTGTGATCGGCAGCCACTCTTCTACCGGGATCCGCCCAACATCGCCGCCGTTGTTATCGTCGGAGTTTGGTTGTGGATCCTTGGAGAGGGGTTGTGACATAAATGAATGAGAACCACCACTTTCTTGTGATTCCAAATCAAACAGTATGGCCAATGCTTTTTTAGACATTGTATAAAAGATTTAAAACCTTTTGTTTTTTTTCTCTCTCCCTCGAGGATTTAACGTACAGCCACAAATTGAATGAGTAATGTTCACTTTGCTCCCTCCTTTCACTGGCTTATATAGTTAAATTATCGGGAACGTGCGTAATTGGGAAGCTGCTTTATTAAATTAATTTATTGGGAGTATTTTTGTAGGGAGGGAGACTTTTAGTTTTTCTCAAGTGGTACTTTGTCAAAAATAAAATTTTTCTTAAGTGGTAAGGAGAATCTCAATAATATAACACATAGCATTTCGTATCTCTAATTACAATTTAAATTATTTTTCTTAGGTCGAAACTCTCTCTCGAATCAATAATATTCTGAAATCAACTTTAACCCCCAAAAAAGTGTAGACATCTATAATGATATAATATCAAATTATCATTAATTCATTATAATTACATTTTGAGTGTGAGATAGGTGGAGATTGGAAATTATAAATAGTAAGTCTTCTAATTTTGTTGGGTGGCTTTATGGCGTCAGCACGATGACGTAATCAGGTATGTCATTTTCAAATACTCAAAGCGGGACCCGTGGGTATAGATTGAAGTCTTCTAACTTTATTGGGTAGCTTTATAACTCAAGTGGTCCGGTGCACAAGTTTCCAAACTGGATTGTGTTTATTGTGCAATTGGAATTTGTTTGCTCTTTGGTTGTTGGACCTTTTAGTCAAAACAGGCGTCAATATTGAGCCGAACTTCCTTCATTGTGTCTTTGGCTACACGATCTAAATATAGTATTTGATTAAACATTTGACCAAATATTCGGAGATGGTAAAAGACTAAAAGTTCGAGTTGCTTTTGACTCGCCTATTGTTTTATACAAAAGTAATTAAAAACATGTGTAAAGATATACAGAGTAGGCATCTAGTCATCTACTTTTACAACACTAACTATGTGAAGCCAAAGTTTTTAAAGTAGCTCCAGCCTCCAAGTCTACTTGGTCGCCAATTAAGTTGAGGATTAATTGCATTTTCTACTATCGGATATGACAAGCTAGGGTTGGTGGGAAGCGCGTATCTTGTTCTTTTTTGGGTATAGGTATAATTATATGTGATCAGTTCAATCCGTATCTGTTTCGAAGCTAACCTAATATTTGGTATCTCAATATCCATTAAAATTGGGATACTCAGTTTAATTCATACGTTAAAATTAATTTTGAGAAAATAGCTTCAAATGAGTAATACTAATATCAACCAAATATCAATGTTCATTTACAAACTCACTTTACAGTTATAATCCAGATACCCGTTTTATGTATGTTTACATAACCTTATGTTTATTATATAATTATAAATGTTTTTTTTTATCAAATTAATTATAAAATTAAATATTTTACTGTCTGTAATAATTCTAGCCTAATAAGATTTTTTTTCTTCATTTTACATTACAATTTATCGTACATCTATCTTCGTTACCAAATTGACTTTGAACTCTCTTTACGTTATTTCCTCGTGATCACACATAAGAGTGTTGAAAAGTCATTAGCAAAGACTACTAGGAAAGTACCCTGTTTTGCGTGTTTATTTTGTGTGTGTGGATTTTCTCGTTTGCCATCAAAGGATAATGTACGAAGTACAGTGTGCAGGTCTTGTTTGAAAGTTGAAACAATAATGTATAAGTACATTACACAAGCGTTTCATATTGGTAACCAAAAGAAAAATCATAAAAAGTATCTTAATGATTTGAGAAAACTAAAACATTTTTCTAAAAGTATTCGTGATTCACAAACTGCGAGCCTATCTGAATGCTTGCTACTTATATAATTTGCGCAAATGAGATTTTAGTAATAATGAGTAAATCACACACATATATAGCTTAGTTTCTTTGAGGATAACGCTTAATGATTGATGTTTCTCTTCGTGTTCATTCTCTAAATTTCCAATTCCTATGATGAATCCTTATGACAAAATGCTTATTATTTTTTATTGAATTGTTTAATCGCTTACTAGATTTAGTGCTTTATTTTTATTGTTTTAAGTTAACAGTCTAGTTTATCTCATATTTGATTTTGTTTATATTTACTTTTTGTTTACGTGCATGTAGTGTTAGGAGAAATCTAGAAATAACATTCTCGGGCCGTCTTAAATAGATTTGTTTTCCGCATCTCTAGTGTGTGACAAATAATCCTATGTGGTTCGAGCCAGTAATATTAATATTGCCGACCTCCATCGTAGACAATGTCTTTCTAGATCTCTTCATTTTAGCTTTTGTATATTTCGCTGTAAGTCAAGCTTTTCCAAACTTGGTCATTAATTCTGAATAGCGGAGCGGGGATAATTAATGTAAACATCTAAGAAGACATCACTTTATTCTTCAGAGTATAAACGAAGGGCCATAAATATGAAAGGTATGATAAAGTTAAGGTTGGTAACGACGTGACTTAATGGATTTAGCTAAACACATAAATATTAATTAATTTATATAAATCTAATTTTTTATTTTTTTTAAAAAAACAAAGTTTCACTAGACAGACGCTTTACGTAGTGATATTCCACGTAGATCGATCCCGAGTCGGCTTCAAATTAATGTTGTGTCTTGTGGTATGTAGGAACGGAAACATATAATCTAAATAGTTATGTCATTTTCAAATACCAATTACTGTCATAACCTTAGGTTTATGATAACAAATTAATGGTTTCATCTGGTTCTTGGTGGCTAAGCTCAAGTCAAAGACAAATTTGGTTTGCGATATATTGCGTCAAGATGATTTTTGATTGTAAGATTTTATGTGTCGGTCGATATACTAGTTGGAGGTACTTTTGACTCGGCATTTCTTCTAGAAAGAAGCTGATTTTTTAAAAATGAAATATTCTTGTAACAACATTACAACTAGTGTGTAACGAAAAAAAAAAAGAAAAAAAAAAAACCGATGCAACTAGTGCTTGTCGGCACTTTACTATGTGGAGCCAAATTTCCGAAAGCAAGAATTAGTAAAGTGGCCATAATTGAGTATTTGCTAGTTGGTCCTTTTTACGTGAATGATATGAGAAACACGAAAGCAAAATAATTATACATATTACTATATTTCTGTCTCTTTCGTTAGAAAAAAAAGAACTATATTGCTGTCTCATTCACTTGTAAATTCAAAATAGAGACTTAAAAACGAAATAAAGTAAAAGAAAAAATAACTAGTCACTTCATGGTGTCGTTGATAACAAACGAAACTGTTAGATCTGCCTATCAACCATCAAATATATTTTAAAAATTTTAAACTTTCCGTTGTTTGTGTGTCAGCGACGAATCAGATTGCAAATTTATAGGACATGGTAATTCGTAGTTATAGATCATTAATTAACAATATATTGATTTGGTTGATTGGTAAGTGTTAAACTGACTGATAGATGCGCAGTTACAGTTTTTTCTTTTCAAATGTCATCTCAACTTGGTCGCTATTAGCGATGAAACTGAATTAAACGAAACTGCTTTTCGCTAGCCAGGCAAAACTTCCGCTAGAGTAACATTTCGACAAGGCAACAAAAAGCCATTTACTTCTTTTAACCTTTAGTTTATAAATCATGCGCGTCGGACCCATTTATACTGAGACGACTATAATTTATTAGAGGCTGAACCTGTATGGCTGTATCTCAATCATTAGGCCACTACAGATATTTAATTTGATTTGCAAAGAGTTTTTACTTTTTATTATGTGTTCTCATAATGTCTAAGTAAAACACCAAAGGAATTTATAATTGATTTTTGACAGGATAGACACAAGTATCGCTATCTTATCATACTAACTACATCCTAAAACAAATGTTTATGTGTTATCCAAAAACAATGAAGAATTTGGGAAAACACATGTTTATACTTTATATGATCCCTTTGTGCCAAAAGACCACAGCTTCCGAAGAAGTCAAAATACTCACCAGGCATATCTTAATTAATATCAAGCACAAACCAAGCTCGTTTACCTATTTATCGTTTCAGAGTCGCAAGTGTATGTTATGTATTATAAATAAAAGTGGTTGGTCACTTGGTCTACATTCGGTTTCGGTAACAAATTAACCCAAAATGAAAATCGAGTGCCAAAGCTGATGGATCCTTAAACTCAAGGTCAGAGCCGAGCTATGGAGAAGAGTAAAATAAAATCTTGTATATATATGTACGTATTTGGTTTTGCAGTATTATATAATGGAAACATCATATTTTAAAATATTAGGTTTAGTAGTGTGTCTAGTCTACAACTCTACTCTACATCTGTATAATAATAGTATAATACTAGTATTTCTCATCCGTCTACGTAACGGTCTGTTTTGGTAATTTCGGCGCATTAGAATATAACAGGCCTCTAGGCCCATTAGTACAAATAGGCCCGACTAGACCCGTTGTCCTTCACATAAACCCAGAGCCAATCGACTGTTGTACCTCTTGTTTCTCAATTGCTTCGGATTTGAATCAACCAATTTATAAAGGCCCAGCCATCGGGAGGAATGAGAATGTTGTTGAGAATATAAACAGAATTTTCTATATAGGAGGGGGTGGGTAGCATTGAAAATGATGGTGCTGAATGCTTGGAGATGTTTGTTATAGGGAAGAGTGGTCAAGCCTTTAATTTCAGTTTTGTGGCAAAGTCAAATTAACCAGAGTCTTGATCAGAAATAGTTTTCTTTGAAACCAAGGACATAAAAGTAACCTATCCTTCTGCTTTCTTCTCCTATTTATGGGTTAATATTTGACCAATGCTCGTAAAGACTAAAAAGCAACTGAACATAACGAAAACAGAGAGAGAAGAGAGTAAAACATTAACCAAAACAACCACGTAAGAATTGAAAGTGGCAACCAAAATTTCCAGTGATCTATTAGTTCCACGAGTTGTACGTACTCATTTAGAAATTGCTGGTTAGTAGTAGAGTTATAGATTTTCTCCGAGATACTATCTGGTTAAGAATTGATGCATATAATTGATATCGATACTGCCTCTATAGAGTGATTTGAAGTTGCTTTACAACATAGTGATTCTGAAGCTGTGATGTGTAAGTAACTTATTCTTATGTTGAAATAGATTCTGCGAATGTTTTAGTTCCGCCATAATTGATACGAGAAAAAATTTATAATGTAAATGTAATACTACTGGTTAGAAGATTTGATTAGAGTAAAAGTGAATAGATATGTACAGATCGAAGATTGGAAGAGTTGTCTTCGTATCTAATCACAAAGCAACCTTGTAGTACTTGAGTTAAGAATTTAATTAATCTTCATAGTTCTGGAAAAAGGGTCAATGAATGTTCGGTAGGTGATATTGATAATGGTGAGTTGGTGTCATTCTGGTTTAAACTTTTTAAGTATGGAAAAAGGTAGTTAAGGGGGAATTAGCATTTTTTTGACCGAGTCAAAGTTAGGCATTGAGCCTTGCGGAGAGAAGAACTGTATGCTGTTTCGGCTTTAAAAAAATTGAACTACGTGTCGGTTATGTTACAATCTACAAAAGCTGCAAGTACATATAATGTGTAAACCCAACAAACTAATAATGGAATGTTGTGTCAGAAGTACCCTACTCGTTGACACATATACACCAAGAGTATGGGTCATGATGCGGGACCCATGAAATTTAGCCACATTAGTGTGGATCAGCCCGAACTCGACACGTTGAGCTAAGGACGAAACATTGAATGGAGAAAAGTGGAGAAAAAACGGTTCGATGATGATGAACCATCTTGCTAGAAAAAGGAAAACAAAGATATACCCAACATACAAAGGTATTATGACATCATCACACCAACTTTGAAAATGAAGTTAGGAACGAGAGAAATCAATGTTTGTTTTCAAAGACTTCAATGACTGAAAAATCTTTCCCCTATTTTGATTGTTAGAACAAAAGAGATTGGTTTGTCACACTTGTTTATGTTTGCCTCCAAAAGTTTTAATTTTGTTTTCTGTTTGTTGTTTTTGTGTAATATCTTTTGAATTTTAACTTATCCTAAAATGTATTTTCTTTTTTTTTTTAATTAAAAAAAGCAACCACTCTTTAAACCATAAAAAGAAAAAGCAGAAAGCTTGTAACGTGAATGCAATTGGATAGATATATGGCACAGTACTGTTTTTGTTACTTTGTTGCTTTGTTGTGTCTATATAATTTCTTGTCTCATTGTCTAAGTTGCATCACAAAGTGAAACAAGAATGAGTTAGCTTGAACCACACGTTCTTCCTCTGAAAAAGAAACTTATTTTCTTCAAATCCACAAGATAAAGAAAAGACCAAAAAAAAAAAATGCAAACTGATTTGGCTAAGCGAATGGAAATAGTGAAGTCGAGGTTCAAGAGGGTTTGTGTGTTCTGCGGAAGCAGCAGCGGAAACAGAGACTGTTACAGAGATGCCGCTATTGATCTAGCTCAAGAACTGGTTTGGTTATGTTTATGCCTTAATGAGAGTATCAAAACCTNTTTTTTTTTTTTTTTTTTTTTTTTTTTCTCTCTGGTTTGGGGAACAGGTTGCGAGGAGACTGAATCTTGTGTATGGAGGAGGAAGCATTGGTCTCATGGGTTTGGTCTCTCAAGCTGTTCATGAAGCTGGAGGACATGTACTAGGGTATGTTACTTAAATGAATGATTTCTTTGTGCACCTCACCGCTTAATGATCTGACACTAACTATTGTGTGGTTTGCTTCCATCTTGCTTTGCTCTTTTATGGGTCAGGATCATACCAAGAACTCTTATGGGCAAAGAGGTGGGCTTAGACTACTTTTGTCGCTTGAATGAATGAATAACTAGTGTCATGGGAATGTCTCTGAAATATGATTTTGTTAATAGATCACCGGAGAAACATTTGGTGAGGTAAGGGCTGTGGCTGATATGCATCAAAGGAAAGCCGAAATGGCAAGCCACTCCGATTGTTTCATTGCATTACCAGGTACAAAATAAGTAAGTAGCTTGGATATTTTGTAGTCTTAAAAGGGTTTGTTACTCGTTAGGCTCGGTTATAGAGACACTTAGCCCATACCACATCTAACCAATCCAATGGAGATTACCCAAAAGAAGGTATTGTAAGGGCATCTATAACCTTATAAGATCAATTGTGTCTGCTCTGTAAAGTAACAGCTATGTTATATTGAAACTTGGCATTGTTTCCATTACAACTGCAAATAAATGCAAAAGATAGTTTCTTTGATTAGCCAACAAGAGACTATTTCAGTCGAATTGATTAGAAAGTCCTTGGAAATTTTGGTTACAAATGAATCTAGGTCAGGATATTTCAAAGTTTACATCTTTCTTCCAAAACAAGACTCATTTGTAATTGACTTATAATTGCTCTGTTCTTGCAAAATTGATATCAGGTGGGTATGGAACATTGGAGGAGTTACTGGAAGTAATAACATGGGCACAACTTGGAATTCACGACAAGCCTGTAAGAAAAAAAAAAAGACACTTCACTTTCTACTGTTTGTTGCTCTCTGAATCACTAACCAAAATCAAAATATAATAAAGTCTTGATCTTTTGTGTTTCCCTTTTCGGGGGGAAAAAAACTGCAGGTGGGTTTGTTAAATGTGGATGGTTATTACAATTACCTCCTCACTTTCATTGATAAAGCCGTTGATGATGGCTTTATCAAGCCATCTCAGCGTCACATCTTTGTCTCGTCCCCTAATGCCAAAGAGCTTGTCCAAAAACTTGAGGTGGGTACCCACCAAAATTTTGCTTTTACTTTTCTCTTGAGATTCTGACTTAATAATCTTGTAAAGATGAAGATAACACAGACAAAAACTTTGATTTGGAAAATCGATCTTTTGTTTTTGATTTTAATCAGGCATATGAGCCTGTGAGTGATGGAGTCATAGCAAAATCAAAGTGGGAGGTCGAGAAGAAAGTGCAACAGCCGCAACAACAAGTAGTGTTCTGTTCTAACACAAGCATGCAGACTGAGATTGCTCTTTAGACCTTTAGAGGGCCTTTTGTCTACGAATGTTTACAGTCCACGGATAAAAGTCAACGGGAGATATAAAAGTGTGTTGTGTTTTTTTTTTTTCTTTTTTTCGGGTTTCTTTTGTCCTCTTCTGTTGTGATTCGTGAGACGCTTTTATCGACTAAAACTTCCGATTTAGATTAAGGAAATGCCTGCTAATGGCAACTGAAAAATAAAAGTCCAATATTGAGAAACTTAAACATCGACATGACAACAATTGGAGATTTTTCTTAATTCAATCCCAAACAACTCATGTGTATAGTTAATCAGAACTAACTAATTTTAAGATCATTATATGTGTTCTGAAATCCATCATAGTCCCCATTTGGAGAAACTAACACATAAGTTCATTTGAACTTGTTATTTATACTGGTACACATACTATTATGAAAGAAGGCAGAAATCTTTTCAAATTCATCAGAGTGGCTACATTTCAAAGAGTACATGTACAAAAATTATACAGCAGTAGGACGGAAGAAAAGAGGAAACAAACAGTGGGAGAAGGAACCAAGAATGAGAATATTCGAACAGGCCCAATAGTATAAAATAGGCCCATTATTAACAGAAGGCCCAATTGATCCGATTGATCTTCAGATACTATTAACATCGGCGGTGATCGAAGCAAAGTCAGAAAGATGACGCGGTCCGCGGGAAACATTGTTGCTAACGTACCCTTAAAAATTGCATCATTTTCTGTACGTTTGTGACACAGGCAAAAGATTCGGTCTATATTCTCTTACCTTCAACTTCTCGATTACTTTTTGGATTTGATTTTTTTCGAGAGAAACTTCTCCTACCTTGATCACAAGAAAAGGCCTCAATAATTGTTTCTCCTGCGTTCATCACTTTTTCAGTCCATTTATATTTACCACCAAGGATTCAATATTGGAAGATCTCATGCAATTTTAGTTATTATTACTAGCCATGTTTATACATTGTTCCCCGTTTTTAGAAATAAGATTGATTCAAATTCCAACAAAAATGCAAATTAGTATTTTTATATAAAACAAACTGTTAATGTGCACGAGGGATTCTGCAACTTATTGGCTTAGTTTAAAGAAAATCCAGTAAGGCTTGTCTCCTTGGAGTTGATGATAACAGCACCATCCATGCATATATTCATTCTCAAAACCTCATGTGCAAACAATCGATATCAGTATATTACAGTGCATGACACAACTACAAGAGCTTTAAAAATACTTGAAATATATCAAATTTTGCAGTGTAGGTAGGCAGACAAGATCTGCAGCAACCTTCAAAAGATTAAGATAAGCTGGTGCACATGAATGTATCCGCGAGTGGCGCTGATATCATTTGCCTCAAGGAGACAATCCCGGCTGGCTTTGCATTACAATCTTTTATAAAATAATTTCATGTGATCAAATCTGAATCGTATATTTCTCTTATGCACATTGGATGATGCGTTATGGTGGATGGTTGGAGGGAGACATTTCACAAACATCGTTTCTTTTATTCAAAAATTTGAACTACCTAAAGATTCCTCATGTCTCTGTGCCTTACTATTGTATATATGTATTGACCAGAGAGCCAATGAAAGACACAACAAACATCAAAGCATTTTTTTCGTCTCAAACCAGAGAAAGAAAACTCAAACAAAAATGGCTGTTTCTTTTCATGCTCGTTCTAACAGCGTCCCCTCTATACAACACCCACAAGCTGCTTATGTCGATGAGCAGTTGACCCGACTGAGATCTTCTGAGGCAGCCTCTTCATCTTCCAGCTCTTCGATTTACCAAAGATTAAGCAACCTTCAAGATTTACATGATTCTCTTGACAAGATGATTCGCCTATCGATTACCAACCAGGCTTTATCTAAGGATCAGATCGAGAAGCTTATTGATGGATCCCTCATGATCTTGGATTTGTGCAACGTCGCCAAGGACGCTTTGTCACAGATGAAAGAAGGTCTCAAGGAGATACAATCTATTCTACGAAGAAAGCGTGGAGATTTATCTGCAGAGGTCAAGAAATACTTAGCGACAAGAAAGTTCCTCAAGAAGTCATTCCAAAAAGTGCTTAAGAATTTGAAAGTGAGCCAAAACAAAGAGAGCACCGCTAAATATTTAATCGTGTTTGGAGAAGCAGAAGCTGTAACAGTTGCTCTGTTTGAATCTCTGTTTAGCTTCATGTCCGGATCAAAGGCTTATGGAACATGGTCATTGGTCTCAAAGCTGACGAGCCAGAAAAAAGCTACATGTGAAGCTGAAACAAATGAATTCACAAGAGTGGATTCTGTGTTTCAATCAGAGAAGTCACTGAAGATGGAAGACGTTCAGATCCTAGAGTCGTGCATTCAAGATCTCGAAGATGGACTTGAGTCACTCTCAAAGTCTTTGATCAAATATAGAGTCTCACTTCTTAACATCTTATAGGTCATTGCGCCTATAATTTTTGTACAGATATGGAAATGTTAATATACCTCTAAATGAGAATAGAAACAAACAATTTTTTTGTCATCGAACCTTTAATCGTCTTGTCTATCTTTATTTATATTTCTTTGCTTAAATCTTTACTCATCAAATAATAACCTTCAAGACGCAAGTGGTAACTCATGAAATCAACGAAGGAGTACAAAAATCTTTGGAAAGGATGTCTTCTGATGAGTAAAACTCACTGGTCACTAAGCGTGATCAGACCATAGGACTTGTTAGTTGTTACTTTCACCCCAAGAAACTGGACAAACTAAAATCTCCTTCTCGTTGTATCGTCTAGCCACAAAAGATTATTTATTACAATCTGACACTCGTACACACCTTGGCTTCACCTAGTATCAGATAAACCCTAATCCAATCAAATTCATGTCTTTTAGATAAAACTTTTCAAACTTTCAGGGTTTACATAAAATTTCAGATTTGTGAAATATGAAGTTTTGTTATGCAAAACGCCGAGTATAAATGAAACGTGAATCTTTAATTTGCTTTTGGCTTATGCGTTTTTAAATTTTAACCAAAAAAGGTCTATAACATTAGTAGGTTTTGGACTGGTTTAGAAAAAAAAACTCTGAATCTAAAAGCAAAACGTAAACCAAAGTTCTATAACATTGTAGGCCTAAAATATTTTCCTTTGTTTTCTGTTTGTATCATCTATTGGTTCATTTGTGATCACTGATAAAAGACACCATAGTTATTTAGTGCTTGATCACATTGTCATTTCGAAGGGTTTATCGAATCTATTCAAGAATACAACACATACGAGATCCTTATTTTTTTGTATTTCAAGGTTCGTTCTCATCTTTGTGTCTTCTGAATCATTTCCATTTTTCCTCGCCATTTAGCCGAGCACAGAGCTTATTCTTTTTCTTTGCTTTTGAACAATTGGCTCTGAACAGAGATGCGAAACAGAGCAAATAGTAACCAAACACATACAAAGATCTTTCCTCGATGTTGTACAACCTTCCTGTTCTTGATTACGTTTTCGAACGAGAATTTCTTGTCTTGAGTTACGTATCTCTTCACCTATACCAATAGATCTCTGTGATTTTCTTTTTACAATAATATATAGGTTCTTCATTCTTGAATCTCCCCTTGTTGTTGGCAAATAGAAAAGCAGGAAAACGCTGCAGCTGCTTCGTTAGATCTCAATCGTTTCAAAACGCTCATCTACATCAGTAGATTCTCAGTGTTTTCTTTGAAAGAAAAACAATGGAATGAGCGGGGATGATAGCCGCCATTTTTCTCAATTATCCTTCTCTATTCTCTAACCAAGACTCAGAGAAAAAGCTATTTCAATCTGCCTCCATTAGGTTAGTGCTCAATGCATATATATATACTATATTCATTATTGTTAAAATCACCGATCACGTAATTAGCGATGTTTATGCATTGTCCCCCCTCCTCCAAGCAACCCTGCATAATGCATATGCCATCTTGATATGATTCATATTATATCATTTTAATATAAATGTTATATGTCCAGAATAATATATATCAATTGAAAAGAATAAATGAATGTGCAGGGGGTGATGGTAACAGCACCGTTCGTGCATATATTCGCTCTCGAAACCACTCTGTACTTCCAGCTCAAGTCATTACCACTAGAGCTTTATACAAAGTTAAAAAAATCAAAATTTGCAGTGTAGGAGGCAGACAATATCGGAAACTATCTGCAAAATATTAAGTTTAAATGGTGCACATGAATGTATCCACGAGTGGCGCGTTAATATCATATGCTTCAATGAGACAGACCCTGCTGTTTTTGCCTTAACATACACCAATAAGGTGCAGAGTCCTTTGCTGTATTAAAAATAACTTTTGTAAGATAATAGATGAGACTAAATCTGAATAATATATGTTTCCTAATTAATCGATCGGTGGCTGGAGGGAGACATTGCAGAAACATCGTTTAACCAACTTTAATTAAGATTCCAAATGTCTCCCTTCTCTAAAGGTGTATATATGGAATCACCAGAGATCCAATGAAGACATAACCAACATCTTTTAGCCCTCTAAAGCTTCTCTGAATCATAGAACAAGAAAGCAAAGATAAAAAGAAAAAATGGCTGTTTCTTTCCATGTTCGTTCTAACAGCTTCCCTTCAAGACAACACCCTCAAGCCGCTCACGTCGATGAGCAATTGAACCGATTGAGATCATCTGTAGCAGATTCTTCATCTTCAAGCTCTTCTATCTGCAAAAGAATTAGCGACCTTCAAGATTTACATGATTCTCTTGAGAAGATGCTTCGCTTGCCCATCACCCCAAGAACTTTATCTCAAAAACAGATTGAGAAGCTTCTTGATGGATCTATCAAGATCTTGGATTTATGCAACACTGCAAAGGATGGTTTGTCACAAATGAAAGAGAGTCTCAAGGAGATCCAATCGATTGTAAGAAGAAAGCGTGGGGATCTATCGGCTGAGGTCAAGAAATACTTAGCTTCTAGAAAATTTCTCAAGAAATCATTCCAAAAAGTACTCAAGAGTTTGAAACCCGCCCAAAACAAAAACAACAACGCCGAGTCTTTGGCTGTGTTTGGAGAAGCAGAAGCTGTAACAGTTGCTTTGTTTGAATCTCTATTTAGCTTCATGTCTGGATCAAAGGCTTGTGGCAAATGGTCACTAGTCTCAAAGATGATGAGCCAGAACAAAGTTACATGTGAAGCTGAAGCCAATGAATTCACAAGAATGGACTTGAAGTTCCAATCTGAGAAGTCTTTGAAGGTGGAGGATGTGCAGAACTTAGAGTCATGCATTCAAGATCTTGAAGATGAAATCGAATCACTCTCTAAATCGTTGATCAAATACAGAGTTTCAATTCTTAACATCTAATAGGTCATTGTGCCAACAATTTTTTGTACAAATAGGAAATGTAAATGTTAACACTAACTCATAAACTAATACAAGATTCTTTCATATGATTAAATTCTATCATTTCTTCTTTGTTTTTCCACTTACGAACACAATATTTCCAAGAAACAACAAAACTTAACATTTACAGTTGCACTTGATAATCTTTCGACCCCTCATAATTTTCACCATCCTATATTTTCCAGTGAGATCAAACTTATCCCGACATATCATGTGCCATCTCTGTACTACACATGTTCGTCATGCTTCAAAATTTTGGAAACCATGTTAAAAATGGATTAAATCTTATTATAATCTCGTTTCTTTTGCTTGACGAATGTACATCTTACCCATATTTCATCATGCATCGATACTTTAAAAATAATTCTTGATTTCTTGGTTAAGAGCACTTAATATTTAATTATTGATCTCTTAATCTGATTTTCTTACTACGTAAATCAATACAAAAATTTGGTTAAATCTGATTTTTTACTTTTCTCTGTTTCTTTTTATATGTACTCTGTAATGCTCTCTCTTACTATGTTACTCTGTTTTGCGCGGTTTAGTATTGTTACTCTGTTTTTCCTCTGTTTTATTAAGATGTCAATCTTTCTGGTTAGTTAGGTTAAACCCTAGTGTAAACTTTTTTTTTTATGGATTTTGACTGTAACTTGGAGTTGGAGATGAAATCAAAGTAGAAATCAAATATTGTAAAGGCTTAAGCCTTCTTCTTCGTGGTTGGTTTCTCTTGTCACCTTCGCGTCAGGTCATATTTCTGTAAATGAGATAGTTGTGGTCAGAAGCACAAAACCTTGGATCAGAACAGAGTAGAACACAGAGCAATTGTAAGAGACTCCGCTTTTCACAACACAATCAAAGATTCTTCCTCGATGTTGTTTAGTTTTTGTACAACCTTCATGTTCTTCACCACTTTTTCCATTGATACGGTTCATGAATACCGCTTTGTATTTTGCAACAAGAAGAGCAGGAAGATATGTCGAAGCGACTTCACTAAATCTCAATCTATCTTCGATATTAGTAGCTTGTGGTTGTTGCCTTGAGAGGAGATTTTGCCTTCTTCAACTTTATGGTGAATTAATATATATACAAGCTTGATTATTGTTAGGATAAGAGTTGCGATGTTTATGCACTGTCTCCCTTCAAACAACCCTGCATGAGCGAAAAAAATGATATGATTCATAATTAATAACCATACTAAAATAATTGAATGTGCACGAGAGACTCTGCATCTTATTAGCCTTGTTTAAAGGATTATCCAGCATGGCTTGTATTTAAACAGCACCTTTCATGGATACATATTCCAATACCATAATGAGCTTTTAAAAATTTGGAGAAATCAGATTTTGCCATGTAGGAGGCAGACAAGATCTGCAATACCAACGAAGTTTACATGAATGCATCCACGAGTTGCGCTGATATCATATGCTTCAAATGAGACAAGCCTTGCTGGCTTTGCATTTACCTAAACCAATAACATGTAGAATCTTTAGCGCATTAACATTATTTTATAAGAAACTCCATGTGGTTAAATCTGAATCATATCTTCTTGAATTATTATTATTGCTTAATGCATTAGGGAGACGTTTCATAATCATCGCTGTCAACTATAACAAAAATTTGAACAGACATTAAGATTCCTCATGCCCAAGGTGTATATAAGCTTTGACAAGATAGCCTATAAAGGCAGAACAAGACATCTTTCAGCTTTCTAACCATTTTCTTCATCTGAAAACAGAGAAAGAAAGCTCAAACAAAAATGGCAGTCTCCTTCCACGTTCGCTCTAACAGCTACCCCTCAAGACAACACCCTCAAGCCGCTCATGTCGATGAGCAATTGACCCGATTAAGATCTTCTGAATCAGCTTCATCAAGCTCTTCTATTTGCCAAAGACTTAGCAACCTTCAAGATTTACATGATTCTCTTGACAAGATGATTCGCCTATCTATCACCAACCAGGCTTTATCTCAAGAACAAATTGAGAAGCTTCTTGATGGATCCCTCAAGATCTTAGATTTATGCAATATTGCCAAGGACGCTTTGTCGCAGATGAAAGAGGGTCTCATGGAGATCCAATCTATTCTACGAAGAAAGCGTGGAGATCTATCGAGCGAGATCAAGAAATACTTATCCTCAAGAAAGTCTCTCAAGAAATCATTCCAAAAAGTAGTCAAGAATTTGAAAGTCCACCAAAACAAAGAAAACGAAGAGTCTTTGGCTGTGTTTGGAGAAGCAGAATCTGTAACAATTGCTCTGTTTCAATCTCTGTTTAGCTTCATGTCCGGAACAAAGGCCTGTGCCAAATGGTCTTTGGTCTCAAAGCTGATGAACCAGAACAAGATTACATTTGAAGCAGAAGCAAATGAATTTACAGTGGTGGATTCGGAGTTCCAATCCGAGGAGTCATTGAAGATTGAGGATGTGCAGATCCTAGAGTCATGTATTCAAGATCTTGAAGATGGACTTGACTCACTCTCAAAGTCTTTGATCAAATACAGAGTGTCAATTCTTAACATTCTTTAGGTCACTGAGCCTACAAATTTTTTGTACAGAAAAGAAATGTAAATACCTCTAAAAGAGAATACAAAGATATACAATTTTACCCAATAACTTTGCTTTTATTATCATCTTATGCTTATTTATTTATTTATTTTATGTTTACCAAACATTAAGCTACGAAGTTGGCTGACAAAAACTTGTATATATCATCTGAATTTCCAAAATATTCATCAACGACTGGACTTTGTTACTTTCACCCCAAGAAACTGGGCAAACTTAGAACTTCTTCATCCCTTCACCTGTTCCTCATATTTTCTTTACTGTTTGGTTTCTTAGGATTCAAAAAAATTGTATTATTAAAATTAAATTTAAAATAATATTATTATATATAAAAATATTATGATAGAGAACCGTTTAGATTCATATTTTCATGATAAATAAGTATATGATGAATACAAAACTTTTACACATATTTTAATTATATAAAACTCTTACATATCTAAAAATATAATAATAAATCTATGTTTATGTAAGGTAAAGTTTTATATAGTTTTTTCAATTTAATATCAAACTTACTAATAAAATATGATATATTTAAAATAAAATGTACTAATATAATATATATATTAATTTCTTAATAAAATAACATAATCATATATAGTAAGAAAAATTGGTTGATTATATAATATATTTATATAATACTCGATAAATTAATAATCACTATAAATTAATATATTTTTCTAATTCCAAGTCAGACCAATGTAAAATTTAACAAAATTCGATAAAATAATAAGATAATAATTTTTATGAAACCCTTGTACAAGTATAGTCCCAATAAAACTATAAATTAATAATTTATATAATATATATATATACATAAAATAACATACTAAAATATGAGTATGATATTTTTTAATTTAAACTAAAGATCTCATTAACGTTTTATCTCTATTTTTATTTATTGTATAAATTTTAGTGATGATTATCTTTAAGATTTAATATTTAAAATATATAAATTTTTTTAGACACGTATATATTATTGCATGATCTATATTTAAGTCTAAATCTATGTATATGTCTCCAACACAGGTTTGTGTAGTCATCATCAAATCAGGCGTGCACCAATTCGTTCAAAGGAAAATATGTTGTGAAAACTATTACTGAGAGTAATATTTTGGATCTTGCTGAGCACTACGTATTGGTGTTTCTCCTCAATGCTTTTTGCTTCTCACGCACTCATGGGGCCCTGAAACTGCGATTGATCACCAAGGAGGTCTTCAGGTGTCAGAGATAGTTGGCTCGCTGTTGTCTACGCTTTTTTACAATTGTTTGGTTACTCACTTTCTGAGCATAGTCACTTTTCTACGACTAACTGTGGAAGACATCTTTGGCTTTCACCACAAGATAAATCATGATAGTGCTATAGTTATTTGGAAAAGATTTATCAAAAAATTGTACATAATGTGTCAAAGATGTCTGAAAACATTGATGAGCAGCATGGCCCAGGGAAGAACGGGGAGTGTGAATCTTTCGAAAAAAACGGGAAGAAAAAAGGCAATTCGTAGTGATGTTTAGTGATGTAGCCATCGCGGATTGAAATAGAGTNTGAAAAAAAAAAAAAAAAAAAAAAAAAAAAAAAATTTCTTAAGCTTGTGTATTCTTTTTTTTCTTTTTGGTAAGGCGTGAAACAAGAAAAAAACAATGTCTTCATTTTTTGGGCCTATAATAGATTTGAAGCCCATAAACGAAAGTAAGGAACAGCCCAAAAAATGGATTATTCTTTTTCTTCTTGGAGATGATCGAAATGGGAAAAGCAAACATAAACAATGGCCGTTCCTCGACTATTCCTCCTCCTCACACTCCTCTCCGTCACTTCTCTTCCCATTTCCACCGCCACCTCCGATGCTTATCCTTCCATTCCCGGTACCGCTCCTGTGGACGGAGGTTTCTCCGATGAACTCAAACCCATCCGCCGTGAGGTATACGACGGAGAAGGCAAAATCTTCGACATCAGTCACCGATACACGCCGGAGATGCCGTCGTGGGACTCCTCAGAAGGACTCGGACGGTTTCTGTGGCTAGCTGCGAGCATGAAAAACGGATCACTGGCTAACAACTCGCAGATGAAGATCCCGACGCACACGGGGACTCACGTCGATTCGCCTGGACACGTCTATGATGAGTATTACGACGCTGGTTTCGATGTTGACTCACTTGATCTCCAAGTCCTCAATGGTAAAGATATCTCTGATTCATTCGAAAAGTCTTTCTTCCCTTTTTGTAACTTTTATTATTATCTCTGTCGAATTGGTGAAAGACTGAAGAAGATTTGGTTTTGTAGGTCCTGCCTTGTTGGTTGATGTTCCCAGGAATAACAACATAACTGGTAAAATGTTGACTTTTTCTTGAGCTTCACTTACTAGTTGATTACAAGACAGGTGATGAGTTATACAAAGCTTCAGTTTCAAAACATTTGCTTTTTTTTTCTTTTTTTTGTAGCCCAAGTGATGAAATCTCTTCACATACCAAAAGGAGTTCGTCGTGTGCTTTTCAGAACACTCAACACTGACAGGTAAACAATTGGGATTGCTCGATGTCATAACTGTCAATTTTATCTTCCAACTTGAAACTCTGTTTCAGAACAATCTCAGTAATAAACTCTGTTTACTTATAAGAGTCTGATAAACAATACAGGCGTCTTATGTTCAAGAAAGAGTTTGATACAAGCTATGTTGGATTCATGAAGGACGGCGCACAGTGGTTGGTAGACAACACTGACATCAAACTTGTCGGTAATAACCAAACTATTTACCTTTTTTTGCCATCGTTTACGTGGAGGTTTCTTTCATTCTTGTTACCTATCTGTTAGCTGAGTTTTTGGTGTATCCATTGTCAAAATGTAGGGGTTGATTATCTATCTGTAGCTGCATATGATGATTTGATTCCGTCCCACCTGGCATTCCTAAAAGGCCGGGTAAGCAACAGCATTATCCTATGTTTTTTTTGTTACATGAAACCTGAAGAACAATGAAGATCTGATAATGATGGTTGAGAGAATATAATAAAATCCTTTACAGGAGACTATACTTGTCGAGGGATTGAAGCTGGATGATGTCAAGGCAGGAGTCTACTCTCTCCATTGCTTACCTCTTAGACTAGTTGGAGCTGAAGGATCTCCAATTCGCTGCATCCTCATCAACTGATTTCCTCCTCCTAACCCCCACCAAATATGGAGCTGTTTATCATCAAGTCTGCTTAGCCTGATGAACTTCAGCTTGTGCCAGATTTACGCAACCAGTGTGGAAATTGGTCTTGGATGGAATAAGTGAGATGCGGAAAAGACGAAGTGAGGAGAATGAAGCAGTTAAAAATAAACAAAAAAGATTTCTGTTTATGTACTATGTAGTATGTACTTAACCCTAGTGTAAACATTTTCTGGAAAGACAGAATGAAGCACTTAAAAATAAAGCTTGCCGGATGCTAGACATAGTTATCTGTTTATGGTAGAGCGAAACTACACAGCCTTCAAACAAATCAACAATGGACGTTCTAGACCTGAGTTTGAAGTTAAAATGAACAGCAACTGGTGATTCCGGGACATAAAGTCTTATTTGTACGAGTTAAACCGCTATATCTCAACATTCAGCTGCTTTTGGAGGAATGTGCATTGGTGTACAAGACCATGTGTGTCGAAAAAAAAAAAAAAAAGAAAGACCATGTGTATAGTATTTTTTGTTCCATTCATAAAATAATGTTAAATCCTTCATGGTTAATCAGAACACAATTCGTATTTTTGGAATTTTGTCCATTTAAACTTACAACATGTATTGCATTACAAACAAACATTAAATTTTTTTTCTCTCTATTGTTACATTAAATCCCCAATCAACAATCACAACGACAAGTTTTAACCGTTTTTTTTTCTTCTTCTTAAAAATATTTCTTGAAGCTCATCAAATTTTACAAGAAGATGTAAACACGTCGTGTATCAAGAATCAAAGATCATTTGCCGCCTCGTTGTCTCTTCTCTTCGAGCTGAGCTGCTTCGTTCAACATATCGGCTGCATCGGTGTTCATGTTCAGCTTCGCTAATGCCACAGACTGCATGTAGAAAGCCGTTGGCCAGTCAGGATACACACATTGCGCTTGCATCGCGTCGCGTAGAGCTGCGTCTGGTTGATCGCATAGTAAGTAGCATAGACTTCTCCGACCAAATACAGTTGGTGACACCATTGTTCCAACGTCGATAAACTGCCCATAAGAAAATGTATGTAAACCATATTAAGTTCTAACAATATCCAAACAAACAAAGATATGGTCAAAGAAGGATACAAATACCGATACCTGTGAGTAACAGTCTATGGCGGTTTTGAAATCTTTCTCCCGAAAAGCTTGATCCCCGCGTTTCCGTGCGTCAAGCATGTCTTTCATCTGTTGCGTCCATTCTTGGAAAGATAACTGAAATTCATAGAGTTAGTTAAAGAGTTGGCCTCGTTTTGTATGATTGTATCTGAGACCTCAACTATCATTTATCTACCTCGTTTGTCCCTTCGTCGTCTCTGTAATGTGTCATGACCAAGATTTGATGAATAGCTGTGAGATCCATTCTCGAGCAAGCCTCGCCTAATGGTGAAAGTGGCCTCTGTGGCGTCGAAGGTGCCTCCTCGTGCTTCTTTATTCCAAGCATTACATAAGAAGGAACCTGCAATCATATGTTTAAAACTTTAGAAGATGAATTTAAGATCAGGGGAAAAAAAAAATCGATAAGATTCAAGAACTAGATCACACTTACGTCTGATTTAGTTTGCAACGGTGCAAGTGTGGCGACGAGATCTTTGGTATTGGGTCTCTCTCGAGGCTCATATTGCAAGCATTGAGAGGCCAGTTCGACAACTACGGTAGCTTCTTCTGTTGAGAACTTTCCCTCGAGGTGCGAGTCCATCAACAGAATGATATTCTTGCCGCGTATCATATCCAGAGCCTAGAAAAAGGAAATATCATGAAATTAATATCACAGAACTTATTGTCTACTTGTATAAGACATGGACATCTTTCACGAACCATAACCTATACGAGAGCTATATCTATGACATGATATTTACAGAACAAGTGTGCAGCACATAGCTCAAGCTAATTTTAAGAGACACGATGAAGGAGCAGCATTATAGAATTCTCAAAAACCAGAATCACTTAAAGGAAAATCATAACCAAACAGATAATTATGGAACTTACATGACTTGGAGGGATGTGTTTTCCGCTAAGCAAATCCAGAAGCACAGTTCCAAAGCTGTAAGTAACACTTTCAGGTGTCACTCTACCTAGAACACATAAATTTTGACCAAACTTAGACTGCAATATACATATTCAAGGACAAAAGGAATCGAGCAAAGCGATTAATTGTAAAATGCAACAGAAATATCCCAACAAAACGTACCATTTCTTAGATATTCGGGTGGTGTATATGCTAGATTTGTGCTATAACTTTTACCATCCCGACTGTTCTTCATCAAGCCGAAACATGAGAGACGAGGATCACCATCCTACAATATTCATTCAAAAAAAAACTTGTTAGATCACATCAACAAAGGGAGTAAAGATCTCGAGAAGAGAATAATACCTCATCAAAGAGAACCCTGTAAGCATTTAAATCATGGTACAATGGACGACCTTCGGTACTACAATAATCCAAAGCCTCAGCTATGTAATATCCTACTCGCAACCTCATAGCCCATTCAATGGTCTGATTTTCCCCTGTGAATAACCAAAAAAGCACAATAAGAGATTAGAAAAGTTTCACCTTTTAAGACATTCTAATCACCTAAAAGGACTCTCTTTTAATCCAACTAACAGCATAAAACCCAATCACGTAAACCATAAATGTAAACTCTCTGCAAGGCCCTAAAATTGGCAAAATCAATAGATACTGAAAGAGACTAAATTTCACAGCATTAGAGACACATTTCGAATTATACAGATTCACTAACAGATTCATCATTTCTAATGAGGAAACAGATAAGAGAGTGTGAGTAAGCATACAATGGAACAAATGCTTAGCGAGTGTATCATTAGGCATGAACTCAGCAACAAGAAGCCTCTCATCTCCATCACAACAGTATCCAATCAAATTCGCCAAACGGTTGTGCCTCAACTTCCCCACACCCCATGCTTCTTCCTGAGACAAGAAAAACAGATTTCATGAGAATTCAATTAAGGATTTAATCAAATAGAACGAACTGAA
Source organism: Sisymbrium altissimum (assembly GCA_900406495.1). NCBI lineage: Eukaryota > Viridiplantae > Streptophyta > Magnoliopsida > Brassicales > Brassicaceae > Sisymbrium > Sisymbrium altissimum. Next base: position 41,183 of record OVBI01000071.1, on the reverse strand, counting down.
AGTGTTTTGCTTTTTTCTTACAGCGAATTGTTTAGGATCAGGCCAAGCCATCTTAGTGAACTTCTTGACGGCGATCCAACGACGGTTCTGAAGTCGGCCTTTGTAGACAAGATTTGGGGCTTTCTCGCCGCTCTCTGATACGATGTTGTCGGAGCTGAAGTTGTTAGTGGCTGCTTTGAGGTCAGCGAAGGAGAACTCAGAGAAAGACGGGATTCCTCCTCCTCCTCCTCCTCCTCCAACTACGCCACCAGCTCCGCCGCCTCCGACTCCGCCGTTATCGAGTCCAGCAGCCGTCGTAGCAACGCCGTGGTGGTTTTGAGTCACTTGCAGTGGCTGAACTCCATCTTTCCCGAGAGGGGTTTCATCCGGACACAAGGATTGACAACAACCCATGAGAAATTTCCAAACTTTCTTTCCTTTTTTTTTGGTTTGAGTCGGAAAGTGTTTCTCTTTCGCTGCTTTGTAAGAGAGAGAGAAGTTAGTGGTGGAAAAATAAAAATTGGATCCTTTTTTTATTAATTAATTCCTCTTTGTCTCTTTTGACTCCTTAAGGTGGTAAGTAAGTTTCTTAGACCTTGTCTCCTTCTTGTCAATATGGTACCACTCATTTTAAACAACAAACCTTTCTAATTATAACTCTTTAACATATAATCGGTTGATTTTTTTTCCCTAAAGAAAAAAGATTATGATTATTTAGACGGTTGTCAATCAATTCTTGATTTGTTTTTGGGTTGTAAAACTGTGTAATCTCTTAAGCAAATGGATTTGCAAAATTATGATTATTTAGAAGAAGCCAACTTCTTTTGGTTATATATAGACTATCTAATACTATAATACAATAATAAATTGATTCCGATGTTCAATGATATACTCTTTGTGGTACCAAAAGAGATTTTGGAAAATCACATTATTGCCAGCTCAAAGTGTTTGTGATTGGAGTGACTTATCATCGACCATTCCTTACTTTTTTTTCTTTCTCGATTTTTCATTTTGTTTTTCAGCACAGCCAATATCTTTTTTTTTCGTCTAGTTCTAAGTATCTAGTTATTTCAAAAGATTCGTACTTGTACAGTGTAAAAGATAAGCGTGTGAAGAAAATCTGAAGTTTTTAGAAAGTTGACCTGTGAAACCGTGTCATATTTAATTTGGATTTATATGTTTTTGCATTTCCATCCGAGTTAATCTTTTTTTATTATTGAGATTGACGTACCTTCTACTTAGGGTAATGTGAATATCAATTTTGTCTTTAAGAATTCGAGAGACCATGTGTGACGTAATTTCTTTCCATTTGAGTCTTAATTACTCTGTTACCAACGGAAATAACTACTTTTATGCCTACTTCTTAAAAATAAATTTAATAAATCTTTTAGAAAGAAAAAAAAACTTTTCTCGTTTAAGAAATTTATAGACAACTAATTTAATTCTGTTTTTTCTCTCATAGACAGTCTTTACACAGATCAACTTATCAGCTTTCTTACTAGTACTTTACACTTCTCAGCTTGATCTTCAAAACTATTTTTTAAAGTTGTTTTTGTTCTCATATTTTCCTTCCATTTGACTATTTGAGTATTACTCGGTTACCAACATAAATGACTATTTTTATGTGTATGTCCTACAAATAAAATTGAATAAATCTTTTGAAAAAAGCCTTACATTTTAAGAAGTTTACTTGTAAAAACAAAAAAAATATATATATCAAAACTAGAAGAACATTTTCGTTGCAATTTGAAACTCAATGTGTATTACCATTTATTTGGAAACCACATACTTACCTAATATGGCTAAGTGTTCAAAGTATAATTTGTTAACATTTACACTGCATATTGCAAAATACCAATTTAAATTAGAAATGGTTATGCGGTGCTGTTGATAGAGACCGTTATAATAAAGATCGTAGTCAAAATATAGATCAACTTTTAAACTTTTCAGTTTTACTCTTAGATATTATATTATTTTGCATTTTCTAAAAATAAATTACATTGTAAAGTTATTCTACGTGTTTTCTATTTTCATTAGAATTTTGTTTGGACACTTAGAAATACTATATTTTTAACATTAAATAATAATACTTTAAAATATTTTTGATTTTTTAATAAATTGATAGAAAATAATAATATAGTTTTCCCAAAATTGAACTTGGAGAAGAAAAGAATATAGAAACTGCAAATCATAATGAATAAACTCCACTGATGGCCGGGTAGAAAATAATTTGTATATTCTGAATTTGGATGTATGCAAATGAAAAGTTTATATGCTTACAATGTTTTTACTGTTATTAGCTTGGAGAAGAAAATAAAGCTTCAAGCTTTCGAGGACACAAGAGCTGTCTCTTGTGTAGAAAAGGCAAAAGAGTGAAGTGATCCAAAGATTCTCCGGTGTAATTGGCTTTCTTATATGATTAGATGCTCAAGCACTATCTCTAGTATATATATATATAATAAATAAACATCATTAACCTATGGTTGGATCACAACAATAACTACTGGCACTTATTCTCTTCACCATGTCATAGTTTTATTTCAATTTATTAGTTTGCAACAAACAACCCGGAAAAAAAAGAATTGACACACGAGACGTCAAGTTCACGCTAATCATGTTTGGCACGGCAACACGAAGTTGTTAACTATTGGCGCAGGCACTAGTTGAAAAAGAACGGACCATTGGGTTAAATATTATTATAGTTTCACATGAATCATCAATGTTGAGGCTGGTCAGGTTAATGATTGGAAATAGTTTTTAACTTATCATAAAATGATTACATATCTTTATTCTCATGCATAGTAACTTATCAGCCATGCATAATTGCATATCATTAAATAAATAAAAACTTTTTTTACGGCGAGAAAAACGTAATAGTAAACATTCACCGTTCTTTTCCCATTACATGGATATCTCATATATATATACTTAAATATCGTATGAGCGAAAGGCACATACGAGGAGAATAATGCGACAAGCTAAAACGTCGAATGTTTAATACGAGTATATTGGAATAACTTGGGATTATTCAGAAGCTTAATTGCCGCTTAACGTAATCTAGTTTCTGCAAATAGTTCGGTAAAAACAAGAGACTAGTGATTTGAAAATCATTGATGTGATTTATTTACTGTCCAATGGTACAAAATTATCGTTTATGGAAAAGCCAAAAAGAGACGTGTGATGTGATCACTTCGAATCCAAACATTTATTTGATTCAATCTGCTCTCTACTAAAATGTTCTTATAATATTAATTTTGAAGATGCATTTTGTCTCTAATTTTGATCTGGATACGTGAACTTTCATGGTGAGAGAGACGTGACATTTAAGTTTTTACGTTTTAGTATATGAAAGTCAAGAGTTTTTCTTCTTCTTTTTTTTTTTAATTGAAGAATATCAAAATTGTAAAGTTTTCGCTATGCCTTGCGAAAATTTAGCGCGGACAGAACGAACATATTGTTCTGTCTATTTGTCCTTGACTAAAGTGAAGGAAAATTAGGGGTTTTGTAAACTTCTTCTTGTAGTTTCTAAGACATCATTAAAGTTCATCAGTTCATGTTATACAGTTATAGTATCAAAAATCAACAACAAAGTCAAGTGAAGAAATAGAAAGGTCGTTTGGAATTTACTTTGTAACCGCTAACAAAGAAACACAAGTCCGAGAGATCAAAAGTGAACCCTTAACCGAGATCAAAAGAACGAGACTTGCCTGAGCTTCGGATTTTACAAAATAATTGTTGAGGATTATCGAAAGTTCTGTCCTAAACGTCTTTATATACACTGCCCGAAATTAAAAATTATTAGACTCAAACTAATATCTGCAACCTGCGTCATATGTGGTAAAGTATCAAACCTTTCTCTACCATGGAAATGAAAACCATCGGGTTCAAAGCCAATTTGCACTAACTCGCATCTGTTAACCGAACAATTGGCCGTCGTCTCTTTACACGGTTTCTGTCTCCTCTTAGATCATCATCATTATGGGGCTTTTCTTGCATGAGTCTCAGAATGGAGAGGCAGATGATTCTGGTTGTTTTTCCCATATACCCAAACCGCATAGCCGAGGATTCCAGCATTGCAAGATCAGCAAACAGCTCGATCATGTTGGCATTCGAATTGAATTTGATAAAGCAAACATCTTCCTCCTGTTTTGCTTATTATTCCTCTTCTTCCTCAAGTTCTCGTGGAGCAGTTTCTTCTTCAGCGCGCACTAAGAGATCATCATAAGCTCTCATAGATTCTGCAGTGAATCTCTCCATAGCTTCAAAAATCCGCTGCAAGCTACCTTGTAAACTATCATTGCTAGTATCGCTCTGGTAAACAACGTTACCAGATAGCGAAAGGCTATTATTACCATCACCAGGTGCCACGAGAACCATTTTCTTTTCCAGTGCTTGAATCTCTCTATGTATCCTCTGTTCTTCCCGGTCCATGTTCCTACCTCTCTTCTCTGAATCACCGTGCCCCATCATCGACGTCTCTAACCGATCTTGTTCCCAAAGCTGAAGCACGCTTGTAGTGAAACTACGCATTGCCTCTATAACTTCCTTCTCGGATATCCTGTCCAGAGCTTGAGTCCATTGGTTACAGATGACAAAGATTGGTGGAGCTCCAATCCGACCAGGTGAAAAAGGAGCGATTCCATCGGGTGTTTCCTCGGGTTCATAGAGAAGACACTTCATGAGCCATTTATTCAACTCTCTTACGTAACCTTTCTGCGCGCTAACCCAGCTCGAGAACCCCAATATCCAATTAATAAGCTCATGTCCAAGCAAACTCGTTGCCTCTAGATGTTCCTCACCGAGTTTCTTGCTCGCTCTTATGGGACCTAATCCCCGAGCTTCCCTGATAGCTTGACACTGACTTTGATGACACTCAAGCATTGCTTTCCACATTCTTGTGAGCCTTTGAAAAAAGAAAACAGAATCAACATTTTCAATTGCAAATATCTAAAACACATATATTTGGAGGCAAAGTTTTACCCTTGAATCAATGCATTCAGTTGCGGCCATAAGTCTTCGTCTCTAATCTTATTAATCGTTACAGATATTTTATCCACAACCTGAATCGCAATCCGTATCTTCGTTGACATATCCCTCACTAACTTCCGTGTTGTATCAACTTTAGTAGCTTCAGCACCTCTTTCATCCAAACGTTTTAGCTTCCTTAGCTTTTTCTCGTGAGCTACACGCAATTTTTCCTCGGCCTACACAAGAGTAGAAAGCTTCTTCAGACACTCAGAGAAAGAAAGAGAACAGATCACAGTGTTGTTAAAATTAAACATTACCTTCACTTCGTGGTAAAGCTTCTTCTCCCATAGATGAAGCTTGTGCAATGTGGAAGAAAGATTCCTCGACCTCGATGCAAGTTCTTCTTCAATGTCAGCGTAAGTTGGCGGCGCAGCAGCAGCAGCAGCAGTAGAAGAAGATCCTCCAGAGGTAGAAGGTAGCGAAGGAGTAACTCCGTGCAACAATTTCGAAGAAACTGCTCCAACATCACATACAAAAAAGTTACAAGCTTTACTTGATCTGTTGCAGAAAGTTGAGAACTTTTAACTCACAACATCGTAAGATTACTGAAAATTTGACTTAGACAAAAGATCTTACCATGTTTACGACCGTAAGGATGCTTCCCCACTTCAAGTAACTTAGCGATCTCACTTCCCGACTCTGCAGCTCTCACGAATTGATTCTCGATCTCTTTGGCAACTTCAGGCACAGCACGTGGCCCTCCTCCTCCTCCTCCGCCTCCTCCACCACCACCGCCACGTGCCGCCGTGGGATTGCTCCGTCTCTCTTCGTTCCCAGCATCTTCAACAACCGTCTTCTCGACAACGTGCACTTCGTACTCCACACCTTTCTTCTCCACCGACACGCTCGGTCTAGACTGATACATGGACGCATCCGCTGCATCGCCACCACCACCTCCACCACTAGTGCTGGCGCCTGATTTATCAACAACCAACGGCGGAGACGGAGGCTCTTCCCTGTAAACGGCGGCGGGAGGATTCGGTTGGTTATGATTATGATTACCACCGGCGGCGAATTTCGGTTTGCCGTGAACTTCCTTAACAACCTCGTACTGTGAGTCGTCGTCCTCAAGCTCCGGAATACCTTCCTCCTCCCTAAGCTCTCTCGAATCTCGACTCGGAGTGTACGGAGGATAGTAAGTATCGAAGGGATTCAAAAAGTCCCACCCGTTGGACCTAGGAGGCGACGGAGGAGGCGGAGGCGGTTTGGAGACAGCCGCAGCAGAAGCAGCAGTTGAAGAACCGTAGTAACCGGGTCCGGGTCCGGGTCCAGGTCCAGGATTTGAGTAACCGTAATAAGAAGTGGGAGGAGGATAAGGATTGTAAGAAGAAGAAGAAGTGGAAGACTCGCCAACGAAGACTCGTTGAGGGCTGTTTGGTCTTTGCTCATAGACGACAGAAGGAGGCATGGATTTGTTCTTCATGTAATTCATGTGCATATAACTTCCACCCGCGTAAGAAGGAGGAGGAGCGGGAATATGACCCATCATCATTTCCGGATTCGGGTACCGGGGATAACCCGGTTGCTCCATGTAAGGCCCCGACTCGTGTATAGGGAAATTACGCCCGAGATGGTGGTGGTGTTGAGGTGAGTCCGAATCCAAATCCAGATGGCCTTCTCCGTCATCGTCGTCGTCGTCGTCGTCGTCTTCGGAATCCGAATCGAATTCGAGATGACCCGAATCAGAACCCGAACCGGTTAGCTTTTTTGGTTTCTTAGGTGAATTTCGTGCTGCTGCTGCTGCTTCGTCTTCGGCTTCTTCAGGGTCACCTTTTCTGTGAGGAGGAAGGTTAAGTCTAGGAGAGTCTCCACCGCCTCCGGAAGCGCCGCCGGAAGCGACGAAACGGTGGTGGTGGTTGATGAAGAGGTGGAGTGAGTGGCCGATTCCTCTAAGCGAGTGAGTGTAGGCCACGTGTGATTCAGCTAAAAGGTAACGTTGCTGAATCGCAGCTTCTAGGAAATCGCAGCGTTCACGGCAGAGAGCAACCGCCGGGAGATCGTCGAGCTTGGAGCTTGTACAACCCATCAATAATTCCCTCAAAAACCAAAAACCAAAAAAAAAATAATAATACAAACTTAAAATTTTTAAAGAAAAAAAAAAAGAGGAAAAGAAAACAAAAAGAAAAGGAAAGCCAAATATTTGAAATCAGGTAAGTGAATTGAAATTAAAAGGAAAAGAGAGAGAGAGAGAGAGAGAGAGTTGAAAGGTAGGTGAGAGGAATAAGAGATGGAGGCGCATATGGGGCAAAGATGGTGTGGGTTGATGGTGATAGAAAGAAAGAAAGAGTGAAGTGATTGTTTTCTTCTCCACACCCCAAAAAACAAAAACAAAAAAATTTTAATTCGATTTTATTAGGGCTACAAAAATGAAAAAAAATAAAAAGAGAGATAAAAACGGAATGATTTAGCTCAAGAAGAAGCAGAAGAATGAAGAAAACTAAATTAAATTAAATTAAAATAAAAGGAAAAGTTAGAACAAAAGGAAAAAACAGCAAAGGACTGTGAAGGAATCTTGCCAGCACCGAGATTTTCGTCCGTTTCTCCCATAGGATGGAGTCGGTGTTTTTTTCTTCATTTTCTTTTTCAGGTTATTAATTACTATAATCTCACCAAATTATTTAACCCCGATTTCCTATTTACGGAGGAGAAAACAATTTCTCTCTCTTTTTTTTTTTTAAGTTGGAAATGAAAAACTTTTTAGGACAGTACTTTGAGAGGTTCAGACAGATGACATGGATCTTATAAAAAAAGATACGGCTAGTAGTTCCCTGATCTTTAAGTTTAATACAAGCGAAGTACTTCACAACTTTGGCTTTTGGTTTGACGGTAACTTTGACCCGTCTTGACCATTTTTGTCATATTCTCCACAATACCCTTAGCTATAGTCTTCAATTACGTAACGACAGTCTTTGATTTGGACAATTATTATTACATGATGGTAACGGGTAACGTAATGGCAATTAAATTAACAAGGTACAGGAATTCTGTTTCTAATTAATTAATTTTATGGAGAGTCCAAATTTAATACTAGTATTGATTATGGTTGGTTAAAGGGGAAAAGAATAAATTAATTCTTTTAAAAAAATATCGTAGTGTAGTTGGTTTGTGTGTTCAAACTAAAGACGTAACTAAATGGATGTTGTTACCAAAACAGAACTCCAGGCTTCAGGTGTGTGATGCTAACGTCGTCAGGGTTATTCCTCTCTCATTGACTAGACTTTTTTAATTTTATTTTATTTATGTATTATATTATCTGAATACACATATACATATATATAGTTATGTGTATGATACTTCAGGTATAAGTACTTAGTTAGTATGTAAGAGCATGATTATTGGGTGTTTTAATCCAAAATTCTTAAAAAATTAATCATTGCAAAAATATTATAAATTAATTTTGACTAACAAAATAGGTTCTTCATTCTTGGATTACTCAACTTAAAGACTTTTGTTGAGTAATCCAAAAATGAAGAATCCATTTTGTTAATCAAAAATTAATTTATAGTATTTTTGTAATGATTGATTTTTAAAAAATTTTGGTTTAGAACCCTGCAATAATCTTGCTCTAAGGCCAATGAAAATTTAAGTGCACTAGTCAACTGAGTTATCAGGATTCAACGTATTTTTGCACTGAAAACGAATTTTAACTTAACGCTATTTACCGTTAAAATAACATTTCTTTATTGGAGTGAGCTACTTCTAAATAAATAGTATTACGTTTGGAAGTATAAATATAAAATCAAAATCATGAAGCCTAAAAGTGTGTGAAGAATTTCAGTCAAAAAAAAAAAGTGTGTGAAGAGGTTTTTCTCTCTGTGTGTGCATGTGTGAAAAAAAAGTTTGTTTCGAGTTAAAACTGGAAAACCCAGAAAAACCGGAAATATATATTCTAAAACGACAGTTGCAGAAGAGAAAACATATTCAACCTTCAATAAAAAAACTTAATATATTTTCGTTGTTTTCAAATATTTATAAAATTGTAATTTTTTTAATCATTAGTTAAATTCTGTTTATAATAAATAAATTGTTTTAGTGCTATTTTAAAATATTTCTTATAAATAAATAAAATATTATAGTTTTAACATTATAAATTAGTTTATAGAAATTTTGCATTATAAAATGTTGAAATACATTAATATATAATATATAAAATAAAAACAAATATATCTTAATTATATCTTATGCAAAGCCATGAATTAGAACTTTACGTGTAAAAAATTGATTATTGACACATTCCAACTCCAAACATTTATATTAAACGTCAGGTTTGAAAACATCGGTGATGTGATCAACATAATTTTGAATATCGATTTTAAACCGGTCTGAAGTTTTCTCCAAAAAGCTTCTGGATATCTTTTGCGATGTCATCCGAGTACTATCCTTTAGTTATTGTGTACTTTTACCATTTTGTTTTAAGTGAGAACTTTTGTGAACTGAGCTTTTAATTTTGGTAAATTAAGAGTTTCATGTCTCTTTGCGTTGTAATCCCGGACTAAGCTTAATATTATTATGTTGAAAATTAAAACTAAGGTGTTATTTTGCCATCTTCATATATCTGGAGAGCCACGTGAACTATGTGTCCGTTATGTTAAGCATCTTTGCATGTTGGATATTAAAAAAATGCAAAAGACATGTTTCGACAGAAATCTCTTATACTCAAATTATACGAGAATTAAAATTTACTGATATTACTCGACAAAACTCGTTTATTTTGTTTAACCGGCCGATTCACACAACACTACAACGATTTTCCTTTTTAACTTGTCGTCGACTACTAGGAACAGTCTAGAACATGAGTACGCACATTGTCACAACAAAACAAATCAGGTCCACTGCGACAAAATGCGGTGACGAGTTTATAGCATGCACAGCGTTTAAACAATCAAACAACGCCGTGGCCTGCAGGAACCAGGCCAGATACATAAGGATACTTAGCATCGAAGCCTTGTAATTGATATCCAAATGCTATTTACGAATTACGCAGAATAACTTGGTGCAGAAGCAACCCCTTTTGTCCCTTCTGTTTTCTTTTTGCTTTCTTTTCTTTCTTAAAACAAACTCTTTCTACTTTGCATGTTTGTCTTCTTTTTTTGTCACAAGATTTACCTTTTCACTGGCAAGCTAAATCCTTTATTATACAAATAAAATCTGGTTCGACAATTAATAAATCTGTCTGCGTTTATATCGGACATGGTAACTGTAAAAAAAAAAAAAAAAAAAAAAAAAAAAAAAAAAAAAAAAAAAAAAAAACTGTAAGTAAAACTAGAACTAAAACACTCTTATTTTAATTTATCCATATCAATTAAAATCGGTTAAACGTGAGTTTAGGAATTTAAATAATCAGAAAGAGATTGATTTGGTTCATTTAACATGTAGTACGCTAAAGTAGTATGATAGTAGTAACCAAAATAGTATGTAAGTTGCCACACGGTTACAAATTCATACGAACGATAATACTAATATAGTAGTACGTATACGTTAGAAATCAATTGTACGGGAATGTAAATAAGAACTCCAATTACTCCGGTCAATAACATGTAATGTATATAAGTGTTTAAAATTTGGCATAAATTGAATACTATTCAAAAAAAAAAAACTATTCACGCTTTGCCTGAAATCCAAAATAGTTGAGATCATATTTTAACAATATATATGTATATATATATATATATATTTCAATTGTCATTCCAAACTATTTTGACAAATGTCCAAAATCTTAGTGATGTTTGGTGCAAAATAATAGAAGGCCGTGTTGATTCAGAGGAAATTATATTTTGCGAAAGTTACTTTGGTCCCCTACCCAACTTCAACAAGTCAATTAATTGTTACGTTTTGGGGAAAGCGTGATGGAGTAAATTTGATATAGTATACTTGAAGTGTATGTAGATGAAAATGTAAAAATAAATAAACGACTGTACTAAAACATTGAATTTAATGCATTGTGACGTCGTCTTCTTCTTCTTGTCACTTTCACCTTTTTATTTTCCTCGCTTTCTTTAGCATATCAAGTTTAGCACGTTCAAGCTCAACACCATTTAATTTGCTCTGATTCTAGACTCTAGATAACAGTATTCTTTACACATGAAATTTTCTTTTTGTCAAAGCACATGAAGTTCATATATACTACTTCATTTGGATCAATTAATCGGCATACTTCATTACTGAGTGATTTTAATTTATAATAATGGTTAATTTCAAAATTAGAAAAACATGGGGAGAAAAGAGAGAAATAAGGCAAGGAACAGTTAAATCAGGTGGAGAGTTTAATTTTGAAGTTATATTTTGACATAGGTTGCAATTACTCTTACTTTAATAATACATATAATACCAAAGTTACAACTAAAAGTTTACAGTAACATTTTCTCATAATTAAAATTTATCACGGCAAAATTTGTAAATGATTTACCATAAGCAGCAAAATTATATACATGATTTTTGTGAGGATTTGCTATAAATGTATAAACCATATATTTATAATATACATATTTATGTGTAAATGTGTGTAGATAATTTCAATTAGAGACATGATTTTTGCGAGAGAAATTTGCTATAAATGTTTAAACCACATATATAATCTTACGTTGTAATAATTAATAAATTCATTCATTAATTATTTTGATCAGTGACATATGATTCGCATGTTCCTCTAACGTTCAATGTCCTATATAATCACTGACAATGGTCATTAAATCAAATTTTAAATTTTTTGAAATAAATTAATTCGCAAACTATATACAAATTAGATTAAAATAATATCGTAAATTAGTTTTAATTGTTATAAAGAAAATAATCTTAATTTTACTTCATTTTTTAGCGACTATTTGCACCATAACAAAAGAAAAAAAGTTAATAAATTTTATAGATCATTACAAGTAAAATGATTTCCTGCCATTTGGCACATAACTACCGAAAAAGTTGTCAATATTGAATTTTTTTTTTAAGCTGTCAATATGGTAGATTTTTTTTGTAATGATTATAGCATAGATATTCTCCTTATTTCTGACTTATTTAGGTACCAAACGGTACTAAAGTTTCCAGCTTTTAATGTTGAATGACTGATTTTTCTTTTTCATAAAACTTGCTCCGAACAGCTTTGGCTGGAAAATACAGAGAAAGAAAACGTCAATCTCAAGACCAACGAAAAAAGAAGACGTCAATCAATTTAAGTTTTTTTTTTCATTTTTATATAATGCATAAAACAAAATGAAAATATATATCACTTTTAGGCATATACCCGGAGATTCTAATTGTTATGCTGATATTCAATTGGGTTGCAATTTTCATGTGTAATGTGCTCCATACGAATTATGTGAGTTCTGGCCACATTCACCATACGCAAACCACTATGTAAGTTTCATCTCATTATTAATTGACTGATTAGTTCCGATTTATTTATACTGCGTAGATGCCGGTGATAGATTAGGCCGTGTATATATGAGTAAATGAGTGCGAGAAAAAAATAAGAATAGTGGTATAATACAACTATTTTTATTCCTCTGCTATTTAGTGGGTTTGGAATAAAGTTCTGGTCAGTAAGATATACTGTATTTAATGTTATTAATGTGATGGTCATTAATGGAAGCAGATTGAATTAGGGTTTATAGGAAGAATAAACAAAACAAAGAAAGGCTTTGAAAGATGGGGAAAATTCGGCAGGCACAGAATAATTGGGCGACGACAGGTGACATGTGAGACACATTTCACTGGTGAAAAAGGTTAACTACACACATGCTTTTCATTTCATATTTTTATGTAGTAGTATATAAATATCAGTATATAATACTAATTTATAGTCTTAGGTCTACGACGTACACTATTTTTTAGTCATTTTATGCATGCATTCCAGCATCTAGATTTCAATGAGAAAATTTGGGTTTTTGATTTATCGTTTTCCTAGTTGAATTTAGTTAGGAATACTTAGGAAAGAGTTTTTATTTTATTTTATTTCCTAGTTGTAATGGTACGAATTAAGATCTAACTTAATCCAGCCAATAAAAAAATTAAGTGTTTGTAGTTGAGCAAATTACATTTTACTAGATTATAATTAATTTATTTATTTTTATTGATTGTACAATAATTTCATATTTTCCAAAGATGTATAATCTTATTTTGAAAAACTTTATGAAATAGTAGTATTGTGGCTTGTAACAAACCATGTGCTACGATTTTGGGGTTTTATTTTTCAATTACGGAAAAAGAGAAACCAGGGAGCATCAAGTGTTGTGAATCATAAGGGAAATGTTTCTATGGCTGTGAATATTTTGGGTGGCTTGTTGTGACACTACAAAAAAGACTCCTTCTATATATGCTAATAGTGGACGAGATTTTTGATGTAACTTTTAATTGTTTAATAACAATATACCTTATTAATGTAAAAGTAAAAATATTTTGTCTTATATATACACACAAATATATAGAAAATCTACTAAAAATAGCACAAGTATTTTAGTAGCTTATAGTTTTCATAATATTTCAAAAGAATTTTTGCATATTAAATTAAGAGATAAAGAACGCATTTTAAATTAAGAGAATAAAGAATACGCTATTATCACTACTAACATGATGAAACAGATGATAATAGATATATAAGTATTTGCAAAGGCTAGAAAAACGCCTTCCTTATATATGAGAATTGGGTCATACTATTTCTTTTAATTTTGAGAGACGTATAGGTTCAACCTTTACTAAGCGAATCAAACTTTTTTATTGTTCGGTGAGTTGGTAGTCATATCTATCTGGATTTTATGTTTATCCGGGAGTGTCTCTTCATATAGAGGTAAGAGCGTAAGTTACAAAGTGCAACCATCTTAAACACCTTAAAAGTTAAAAACTCAATAGCTCTTCTACATGATTCATCTTCTTAACCTTAAAACCCTTATAGTGATTACTTGTAATGGAGTAAAACCCATGAACAACCACAGTTTCTTCAAGTTTTTAAGTTTATGGTATGTGGTCTCATAATTACTTCTATGAGGACTCACTTTATACAAACAAGAAACAAATCATAATATAACTTTTCTAGATCAACGAAACCGATAAAAGAACAGAATTCTTATAAAAAAAACCCATGCATGAATCAAAGCCTATTGATTCTTCCAACTTTTTTTTTCTTACATAAAGAGGAATTGGTAACCAAAACAAGCACAAGATATGTGTTTGTTTTTCTTCTGTTTTGGCCACTAGAATGACAATTCTTAGATTGTGTTTTCAATTTTTAATTAACGGTACAATGTTTATATAATGTGCAATGGGTTGTTAAGCTTGTACAAGATGTATCATTTTCCTTTGTGATAATATTGTTTGATCTAATATTCAAGTCTGGTTTATTTTTGGTTTACTGTTTTTTGTTTTAGCGAATTTTTGGTTTGTTTCAATTAGTTATCAATTTTAGTATATGCATGTATTGTGGTTTGAAAGTGGTTGAGGAACTCTAATCACAACCACTTTGTGGATTTAGTTTAGAATTTTATCCATAGTTTTTGTTGGTTTTGATATATCAACCGAGATACCATAAATCAAATTTGTCACCAAGATTTCAGCTTGGTGTTTACTACCATGTTTGTGAAAGCAATTTTGATAACTTTATAGTAAATCATGCGATTTTTCTATTTATTTTTCGTAGTTTGATTTTTATTATTACGAGTTTCACAATAAAATACATTTCAGTGTAAATTTGATAAAGACCTAAAATAGTCTAGAAACCAAAAAAACCAAAGAAAAACCAATTTTTTTTTTTTTTGCATTGGTCGTCTCACAAGTTTCACTTGGGATTGTGGTGAAGCAAGCTAAAAGTTTTGTGGATTTTTTTCTCATTGGTCCAATGGTCTCTCAAGTTGGGAGAGAAACTAAACAAAACCAAAGTTCAAGCTTATATGATAGGGGAACTACAGAAATGCGACCACTAACCCACTTTTGTTTTCCTAAATGATTTTGTAGATTTATATCCGAATCTTTAAACTAGTTTTTGTCGGCAATTTTAAACTAATTAATTAGCGTCGTAATAAATGGATAAACATGGCAATTCAAGATTGATATTCTTTCTGTCGTATAATGTTTAAGAAGAATTATTATTTCATGTTATAAAATGTGTGTCACAATTGTAAGTATATATACATATCAAATATATACATATCAAATATATATATATATATACATATATATATATATGTTATTTGATACTTTTGACTCTTTAAATGTTTTAATTTTTAAGATTAGTGGACATATATTACTATTTAATATTTGATCTAACAAAATCTATTTTAATTTAATTTTATGTAAAAATCCTTTAAAAATAGAAATACTAATCATAATTCAATGCTTTTTTCTTATGAATATTATGGTCAATGATAAACAAATAATTACGAAAATCGATAATATTTACAGTAAAAATAAATACTATAATGACAGGTTCTGATACCAAAGAGTATATTTTTGTAAAGCCAACTAATAGAAAAGCTTCGTCTTTTCCTGCAAAGAAAAAAAGAAAAGAAGCAGAAATTTCAACTCGAAAAAACCGCTTTGACTTTCTTGTGTTCCTCCTTGGTGACAGTGATTCTTCTCTTAAACTTTAAAGACTCTACTTAATTTAACCTTTTAGAGAAATCTATACAGAGATATCCTTTTTTAAAGTCGATTCATATATTGATTTTATCTACAGTTATAGTATTATACACCAAGTTTCTTTTCACAACAGGTTGAATTTTCGTATCTCGTAGATTATATTTTTTTTTTGTTTTTCTCTTAGATTTTGATTTTTAAACACACAGGTAGTATCCACTTTGTAAATCGTTAGACAAAAAAATTGTTAAAGGGTTTTCATTAGGTATAAATCGTAAATATATGGACGATAGTATAGAAAAGGGTAAATAAATATTTATGTGAAAGCTAGGTCAAAGGAAAAAAGAATATTCAACAGAAGCAACTGTTCCCTCACAATCTTAAATAACAATTAACAAAAATGTATATATAAAGGACGGGTCTGATCTGATTGTGAAGAGCATTCATTGGATTATCTTCTTTCTCTGCCACTAGGACATTTTAGTTGGAGATCACTTCACTCACCACACCACTTATTTGTCATTTCTCCTCTATTATTGATTTTAGTTTTCATCCTATGTTCGACTTTCAAGTTGAGAAAGAAAACAAAAGATCTGAAAAGTTCTAAACAGAACCCACGTACCTTTGGCAATTTGGCATTAGCGTAGATAACATCAATAATGCGTGCCTAGTGTTTTACTTTTTATGGTGTTAGTTTTTTTCGCTAACGCATAGTGACATTATATTTGGTTTATGTAGTTCTACATTTTTGTCCATAAGTATTTGGCTAATTCGATTTCAAGGTTGAACCATCTGCAAGTTATATAATTAGAACCAATTCTACTTAAAATTAAAATTTTAATATTAGAGTCAAGTCTTTGGATCTGGCTGGAATAGTTTTTGCAATAATTTGGAAAAGAGTTTTATGCTGGTATTCTGAATTTAAGGTGTTACTGGATAATTTCCGAAAGAAATCATTGCTATTGCATTTTGGTATTAGAAATGTAAAACCATTGTAGATTGAAAGGGTGTCTTGGAGGAACAAGTAAAACCTTTCTAATGTTATTCTTTTCTTTTAAAATTCATGATCATAATTCATAAGTAAAAAAGATATATGCTTCTTTGTATATTAGCTCAGATAACATTTCAGCAACAACAAAGTTGTTGCCAAAACTTTTTAGACATTTCCAGTGACCGATCCAGCTAGCATCAAGAATTTATAATGTGTTACACTAGGGAAAACCTATATAATATTTCCGAAATAATTTCATGAAAAAGTGTATATAAATAACGAATTTTAGAGTAACAACATATATAAAATGTCATTTGCTTAGGTACTTAACGAATGTCACTGACGTAGAAAAAACTTGAGGAGCATACGATTAAATTACCGCAAAAAATCGTATCAAGACAGTATTGAGAGTTATAATGGATGATGCTAAACTATATATCATTTATTTTTAGCAATTATTTATAAAAAACTATATATAATTTCAATAATAATTAGAAAATGATGTGCATATTGTAATCTGTAACTAATACAAATGTAAAGTAGACCGTATGTCTTTTGTATAGTATCGGGGTCGCTATGGAGGTAGGCCGTAGGCCAAAACAATCAGGTAAGATAACACAGAATGTAAATGTGAATGTAAATGTAAATGTAAATGTGGTTTAGGTTTCATGTTACTATTAATTTCCTCTCTCATTATTTCAAACCGTACAATATCTAATAAGATCAATGAAAGATTATAAGACATAGACAAGACAACCTAAATGATGATCAACCACCTAACCCTATGATTAGATTCCAAAATTGTTTTCCTTCGGTTTTCTCTTTACAATCCTTTTCCAGACTTTACTACAATGGTATCAGCTCAATGTATTGTGTATATTTTAGTGTAGATATATGAGTGTTGCTGTTATTAATTTGCGTATTTTTAGATCGGAAGCAATCGAGAAAAGAAATTTTATCCTTGATCTCGAATTCTTGATAATCGGTCCTTTTAGATTTATTAAAATAATGATTTAACAACCAAGTCACCTTTTGCACAGACTAATTAATTCTGATCATAAAAGTGAATTTGCTGGTCGAAATAGGAAGTTGATTTTCGATAGATTATTTTTAGGCATCATGGATTCTTAAATTGGTAGCAAAAAGCTTGATAACAATAAGTGAAAGCAATTTTCAACCATAGGATAACAAATGATCTCGTTCCACTTGCTATGTACTCGAGTAACAAAGAGACTTCTTCGAAATTTATTAGTTCTTTACCATTCCTTTTTGCAAATAGACAAATTAGTTATCTCACTTAAATCAAAATAACAAGAACCAATAGATCAGACGAAGACTTAAAGATGAAGAAATAGAGACTACTAACAAGAAGTTCACAACCCTAACTTCTAACAAAAGTTAAACAAGACACAAGTCCCGAGGATGGTTCAGAAAAGGAAATCTCACTTTCTTTTCACCTGCTGGTTTCTCCTCAAGGCAACAAAGAATATGTATGGTAAGCTACATTTACATACAATAATTCTCTTTAATTACAGGAAGTAGTACAATAACTCATTGAAGCAAAGCACCAATCAAGCTCACAGTGACAGTATGCGAGCGATGAAAATGCAGTTTTTCATAGTGTTGAATCTCATTAAGATACCATAAAGTCAGAAATCAGAAGTAAATGTCTGATTGCTTGGATTGTGCCTTTAGATCCTTTAGTTTCTTCAGTATGTTGCTGAAGTAATCTTGCAAGTACTTCTCTAGAGTCACCAAGTCCTTTTGATCTACACCTAGTAGACTATTGGTCTCGGTCATCGGCACAGAGAAGACTGTGTCACTCGAGAGGACCTATATACGCCCGAGCGACATAGATGTTAAAAGCATGGTTTTTCAATTTGATCTGATTACTACTACTTTGAAAGAAAAGCATCAGTATAAGGTGACAAGGCCAGTTTTACCTCTGTGAAGGCCAGTCTATCTGCGACATCGTTTGTCCACTGGAAAAACCGAGTTAATTGACGTGTGACTCTCAATACGGAAACTGGAACCGTTGTGACATTTGCATCTTGCCCAGCAAGTCTCTCACATAGTGTTATTACCTGACATGTTTTCAAAAGAACAGGATAGCCGGAAAAAAAAAGGTTACGCTTCTAGTAACATTTCTCTATCCATTTCAAACATAAGTACGGGTAACAAAGAGAGTCAGGGCTTACTTCTTGAGTTGTCCATGCACGAGGGCCAGCGAAAGTAAGAAGCTTTCCGTTGATCTTCTCATTGCGTAAAGCAATAAGTGTCAGCCTAGCAATATCCTGTTATAGCACATGAGGAACATGTTACATCATGTTGTGTGCTTCACTAACGTGTTACAGAACGAAATGAATTACATGTACATTGTTTACTCACCTGTGTGTCCATGTAAGCAACACGTGTTGGTGCATCTGTTCCCCAAACCGATTTTTCCTCCAGAATCGGGACTGCATATTGACCGATGAGACCCTGCATAGATGCATATTTATGTATATTCAAAATTCAGGCAAGAATTAGCTATAAACAACATTCAATCTTGAACTATCTGTACTCAATTTCTGAACACAGGTGGTCAGGGACAGCCAGATGCATTGTAAAGAGAAAAAAGGGGGATGAGGCTTACTTGCATGAAACCGCATAACCGGATGGTGATGTGGTTCAAACCGGATTCCTGAAGAAACTTCTCGGTACAATACTTAATCTCCATGAGAGGAACCTCGGGATGCTTATCGCAATTGTGGATTGAGTA
Organism: Sisymbrium altissimum; assembly: GCA_900406495.1. Taxonomy (NCBI): domain Eukaryota; kingdom Viridiplantae; phylum Streptophyta; class Magnoliopsida; order Brassicales; family Brassicaceae; genus Sisymbrium; species Sisymbrium altissimum. The sequence continues at coordinate 21,867 of OVBI01000071.1, read as the reverse complement.
GAAGACGTATTTCTGAATCCCCATTGCCTTTGCACATTGTATCAGAGCAACTTTCCCTTCCCAGTCTACCTAAACCGAACACACGCATATTCAGTCAAATTTCGGGACTCAAACAAACAAGCAAAGACATGAGAGAGTGTGACGACTCTTACGTAGTCTCAGAACACACAAATCAGTCAACACTTTAATAAGTGATGATATATTCACAACTCAAAAAGTTGAATCTTTAACAAGAACAACAAGTACAAATCTTACCGTCTTGATGGGTTCTTCGGGACGTCCCGTGGCACAATCAATTACAGTGTGGACTCCGACCAATGTTGCCGGAATTGTTTCCGGTTTACTAAGATCCGCCTGGTTCGAAAGAAAATCCGGTTTAGTGATATCTCTTGGGACAAAACCAAAAGACTTTGCAAACAGAGAAGATACGTACATTGACGACGGTGGCGCCCCAATCACGGAGGAAATCGGCGGGAGCTGGTCTAGGTCGGACCAAGCACCTGACATCATACCCTTCGTCTAAAGCTCGCCGGACGATTTGTCTTCCCAAAGTTCCGGTGGCTCCGACGACAAGGATGCTCGTGGGTCGGATTGGAGTCCCCGGAGCAAGATTAACGGCTGCCGCACTGCATGTAACCGGGACTACCGTTGATGGTTTCCGGTTAAGGGATGAGGAAGATGGGAGGCTCGGAATTGAATTGTCCGGTGTGAGAGAGCGACGCCAAGAGAGGCGACCGGAGGAAGCGGCGGCGGAAGAAGAATTATGGTGGTTGAGAGTGCCACGTGTAACGATCTGAGCGGGGAGCCTGAGAGAAGCCATCATCAACCAGTTCGAGAAGAGACAGAGAGAGACGAGACAGAGAGGTGAGGCCGAGAGAGAGATAGAGAGAAGACAGTTGATGTGAGTTTGGCCACGTCAGCTCTATTTTTTTTCTTTTATAACTGGATTGGCTTTCGTTTGTTGCCACCGATTTATATAATAGACTCAATATTGAAGCTTATTATAGTCATCATATATTAATAAAAAATATTGTATATTATGTAATGGAAAATGAAAATCATAAAGTTTTTGGTTATGTGATGAATTATAGCTTGGTTATCGTGTTTCCTAATTATATATATCAGCTGTAATATTTTTGTTTTCATTAAAATGACTTTTATATTAGGAGTAATTTAATGTTTCAATTACATTTGGGCCATTTGTATAATACGGGCCGGATTTGGACTCAAAATTTTAAGCATTGTTTGTGGTTTCTAAAGTAGTTTTTTGTTTTTGTTTTGGGCTTTCTGAAAACCATTTTTAATTCAATCAAGATTTTAAATATATATATATATATTCATAATTACATATAATAAGCAAAATTGTACTTCTCTTCTTATTTTATTTGAAATATTTATTTTACTTTCAATTTTAATTTGTTGAAGCATTATTTAGTCATTCTAACATTCACTGCATTTATCAAACTATAGTTATCATCAATATTGTTTGATGCAAATGATTATCTCAAAAGTATCCCACATTTCTTTAAATTGTAGGCAGTGCTTATGATTTGAGTTATTTTGTTTTATATATATTTTGCAATTTTTATAAGAAAGCATTATTTACTTTCAAGTTGGTTATAAGAAATCAATATTTAGTTATACTTAACATTCATTGTATTGATCAAATTATAATCATCATCCACATTGATATATGAAAATGGTCTTCTCAAAAACATCAACTTTTGTTTGAATTGTAGGACATACATATGATTTGAAACATTTAATTTACTATTATTTTTACACTTCCATTTTTTGTTGGATTGTACAAAATAATCACATATTTTAAAACATATACAGATTAATTTTTTTATTTGTTTATGACTACAATGTTATCAAATTTTGCTTAAATTTTAATTTTATTATAGTTAATTTACCTATCTAAATTTAGTATATGATTTTAATCAATAAACCAAACATTCAAATTATTAAAATTTAAATTTAGTAATAAAAATGATCTACGAATTTAAACATCTTTTATATAAATAAAAAATGAATTTTTTATTTATGTAAAAATAAATTTAAATTATCATTAATTTAAATGCTAATAAAATAATATTTAAAAAGAAATTTATAATAAAATATTATTAATATTTAACTTTGAAATTATTATATGTAACCACATCAAACTGCTATATCTCCACAACAACAAAACAAATAATATATCTCCACGTTAGAATATAATGAAATAGATTACAATAAATATATGACTTTAAATGATAAATAAATAAATACAATTTAACATATATATCAATAGTAGTTTAAGGTGTAGTTCATTTTTTTTATAAATTAATGATTCATGAAAATATGAAAATGGTTAATTAAGTATTTTAATGTTAAAAATATCACAATATTTTTTAGAATAATAATTATAGACTAAATAATTAAAATATATTATATTTGTTTGTATGTTTTAACTCATTTATATTATTATTTTTTGTAAATTTTATCAGATTTAAAATCTAACATGTGGATTTTAATTAGTATTTATAAATTTTCAACAGATTTTAATCTTGTAGTTTTAAATCCATTAAATATTCACTATACTATCAAATCACAACAAGGGTATATGAGTACTATTGGATAACCATGAAATTAGCAATAGAGTAATTAAAAATTATCTGAACGAACTAACATAATTATTATTATTTTTTTTGGTGTGCTTATGTAGAAATGATACATCATTTAATTAACAGTGAAATAAAATACCCATTAGATTCATATAAGAAATGTGAAATACACGCGCGCGTGAGGTGAGGGAGTTAAGATTAGTGCTAGAGAAAAACGATTTGCTTCCTTTCATCGTTTGGCCAAGCAGAAAACACAAATTCCGGCGATCGGAAGAGAGACATGAGCAGTACGGCAGGGAAGCTGGTGACTTCAAGATCCGAGCTTGACCTGGATCATCCTAACATCGAAGATTACCTTCCTTCCGGTTCCTCCATCAACGAGCTCCCTCGCGGCAAGCTCAGCCTGTAAGTTTCGTCTCTCTCTGTTCCCCGTTTGGGTCTATGCATGATTTAGGATATGAGTCTCACTGATTTCTCTCAGCATGCGAGAATTTTCTTCGAGGTTTTAATTGATTGGATCGCCTGGTTTGCAGGCGTGATTTGCTTGACATTTCTCCAACGCTCACTGAAGCTGGTGGTGCCATTGTTGATGTAAGATTCCTTCACCTGCTGCGAAAGGGCAGATGAGTTAGGCTATAAAGTTATCATTTTTTTGATTTATCTCTGCATCTCAAGTTCAAAAATCGTTTCTTTTCTTTGTTTTTCGCAGGACTCCTTCACTCGGTGTTTCAAGTCGAATCCACCGGAGCCTTGGAACTGGAACATTTACTTATTTCCACTATGGTGCTGTGGGGTTATTGTTAGATACTGTATTCTCTTTCCCTTGAGGTTGGTTTGGTTCTGTCTAATGGATGCATTATAGTAGCTCAAAGTTAAGGTTTGCAGCTGTGTTTTGACTGAGCAGTTGATTGTATAAATCTGCAGGTGCATCACTTTAACTTTTGGGTGGATTATTTTCCTTTCAACATTTATTCCCGTAAATGCGCTGCTGCAAGGTCATGATAGGTTGAGGAAAAAGATAGAGGTGTGTTTAATTGGTTCTCTGTTTCTTTGTTTGCTTGATATCATTTAGTCTTCATTGCGTGACTGATTCCGTTATTCTTCCATCTAATACAGGGGAAAAATATCTTGTATATCCTCTGCTTTGTTGATATCTTGATGTTGAAATTTGTACTGTGTTTTACTCTGTTACCAGAGGGTCTTGGTGGAAATGATTTGCAGCTTTTTTGTCGCCTCGTGGACAGGAGTTGTCAGATACCACGGGCCACGGCCTAGCATCCGTCCTAAGCAGGTCATCTTTCCTTTTAAAAAACACTTTTTGGCCTCAACTTTGTATAAGTGCTTTTATTACTATGCTTATTTAATGATTCGGGTTAAACAGGTTTATGTTGCCAACCATACTTCAATGATTGATTTCATAGTCTTGGAGCAGATGACCGCTTTTGCTGTTATAATGCAGAAGCATCCTGGTTGGGTTGGTAAGTCTCATTGGTTTTTCTTTCGTGCATTATTTTCAAAGCCATGGTTGACTTTTGTCGCTTTAAATATAAAGGGCTTCTGCAAAGCACAATATTAGAGAGCGTAGGATGTATCTGGTTCAATCGTTCCGAGGCAAAGGATCGTGAAGTTGTAGCAAGAAAGTACGCATGATATGACTCTTATTCCCTTTTTAAATGTCATCACGTAATGTACTCATATTAATCATTGGAACATTTATCACATAATTCAGGCTAAGGAACCATGTCCAAGGAACTGACAATAACCCTCTTCTCATATTTCCCGAGGGGACATGTGTAAATAATAATTACACTGTGATGTTTAAGAAGGTATTATGAACCCTTACTTTGATGTGATTCGCTCTCCTATACTCTGTGAAATGTTTCTGACTCGATTCATGGAAATGTTCAGGGTGCTTTTGAATTGGACTGCACTGTTTGTCCAATCGCCATCAAATACAACAAGATCTTTGTTGACGCCTTCTGGAACAGCAGAAAGTAAGGGTGTTTTTCTTTAAGACTTCATTATCAGCCTGGACAGACAATTTTGAATTCTGAAGCATTTTTAATTAGGATAAAGAAGTAGCTAATTAGAGGACTATTCTTTTACTTTTATATTGGATAGTTGCGATTGAAACAAGATTTCTTCTCACGCAAAGATTGTCTTAATAGCCAAAGCTCTTGCATGCTCTTTGTAGACAATCATTCACTATGCACTTGCTGCAACTCATGACATCATGGGCTGTTGTGTGTGAAGTGTGGTACTTGGAACCCCAAACAATAAGGCCTGGTGAAACAGCAATTGAGTTTGCAGAGAGGTAAAACAGTAAAACACTAATGAGTTTTATAAGAGATAAAAAAACTTGGCATGACATTCTTTTACGTTCTAGTAGTTGGTCTAACATTGATGAGATCCACTTTATTTACTTCTCACAGGGTCAGAGACATGATATCTCATCGGGCAGGTCTCAAAAAGGTCCCTTGGGATGGATACTTGAAGTATTCGAGGCCAAGTTCCAAGCATAGTGAACGCAAGTATGTTATTCTCTAAATTTGTGTCATTGTTCCCTGGAACTAGATGAATCTTTAAGAACTTCCAGTAGCTAGACTAGTTTAGATCCATCATGTGGCTGAGATGGGGTGAAACTCAGACTTTTATGATAAAGCATGTTAGATTTGAAATTGCATTAATAGGAAAAAACAAATTAAGGGTTCAATTGCACCGATACAAAGTCTTAGCATTTATATTCGTATCTGTTGTGTATGTTCGAATTTCTTACAAGACTTGATGCTGTTTTGTCTTTTTTTGAATTCACAGGCAACAGAGTTTTGCAGAGTCGATCCTGGCTAGATTGGAAGAGAAGTGAATGTAAAGAAGATCATATCAAGTGTTTTTTTTCTTTGTGGTGTTTCATTTTTCTGTTAGATGAAACAAACTCATGCCTCGTGTGCTTTTAGTTCGTTATGTTTTTCAATACAGTACATTTTGTGAATCACTCAATAGACAACTCACTTTTGCATCTTATAGTTTTGCAAGTTTCTCTTGTGATGCTATGGTTTGGAAAGACTTGAGAACGAAATCGTAATTGACAACAATTATTTTGAAAAACGAAGAAACAGAATAAGCGTAGCAACATGAATTATTTGGAATAGAAAAATATGATTGAAAGTTTCGACGAGTTACGTCTAAAGAATGTATGAAACTCGAGGTACAAAACCAGACAACGTGGATCATACCCATATATTTTGGCAACAGAAAATCTGTAGTTGGAATTTTGATGATTTATGCAGAGAGGGAGGGAACAAGTATATTTGTCAACGGTCACTCTAAATTTGCAATGACCGCGTCAACGACCTGTTGAGTAGTGCTTTGTCCACCAAGATCTTTAGTCCGGCACTTTCCTTCGGAGATGACTCTTTTCACTGCTGTTTCAAGCCGGTCAGCAAATGAAGGAAACTGAAGGTGTCTAAGCATCATGGCTGATGAGAGAAGCAAAGCCACTGGGTTTGCCTTGTTTTCCCGTACTATCGTATCTTTCCCGACGTTTCCTGCTGATGCGCCTTGCTCAAAGACGGCATGGTCAGCCCCAACATTCCCTGTTTCCGTGTTCAATTTCGCATACGTACAACAAATTTCAGAGCTGTTCCAAAACTGTATCTCGAGAGGGTAATTGAGAGTATCATATACAAGCTATTTTTACCTCCAGGCATGACTCCGGTGCCTCCAGCAATACCAGCAGCAGTGTTTGCAACTAAATTACCATAGAGATTGGGTGTTACCTGCAAAGCATTAAATGAATAAACCGTTTCAGGAAAAGAAACAAAAACCAAAGGAAGCTAGTGCAAACATCATTGAGAGTTAACATAGATAAAGGTTAATAATAGCAGTGTTAAGCTACTGTCCAAGTGAAGAATGTTCTATTTGAGTCGAAGCTTGTAACAGAGGTCTGCGTAGTTAATTGAGAAAGCCCTACTAGCTACACATATCTTTGTCGTCAAATTAAATTCAGCAGAGGCAAACGAAGTACTAAAGAATACATACATATGGCCACAGATATAAAAGAAGCGCCAATGAAATTACATGTTCAACATCTTCGAATAATTAGTATCAGAAGCAACAATTACGAAAAACATACCATGACATCGAATTGCTCTGGCTTAGCTACAAGTTGCATACAGCAGTTATCGACGATAATCTCATTGTAGGTGATGCCAGGATACTTTTTAGCAACCTCTCGACAAGATTCCAAGAACAAACCGTCAGCAAGTTTCATGATGTTAGCCTTGTGCACAGCTGTCACTTTCTTCCTGTTGTTCAAGTAAGCATACTCAAACGCATACTTCGCTATACGCTCCGAACAAAACTTCGTGATCACCTATAACACATAGAGACAGAGAAAGAACAATCATAGTATCAAGTCATTCTTCCTTAGCCTAAGATTCGAAATCGACATTGCAGACTGAAATCAGAAAAAGATGGAAACTTTTCAAGAGGAAAGTGACCTTAAGACTCTCGACGACACCAGGAACGACCTCGTGCTCAAGCCCAGCATACTCGCCTTCAGTGTTCTCTCTAATGACAACGATGTCAACGTTTTCATGGCGAGTGGGTAAACCAGGGAGGTTGAAGCAGTTGACGAGAGAGGCAAAGAGGTCAAGCTCTTTCCTTAGCTGGACGTTGAGGGAGCTGACACCACCACCAACAGGAGTCTTAAGCCCACCTTTCAAGCAAACCTTGTTCTTCCGTATCGACTCCATCACTTCAGGAGGCACGCGGCTCATTTCTCCGTGCACATCGTACTTCTCGAAGTAGATCGGCGCGTGCATCGCTTCCATCACCTGCTCCACAGCGTTCGTCACCAGCGGACCGATCCCATCTCCGGGAATCAGCGTCACAGCGCGTGGTGCTCCGTCGCCGGGTCTGGGCATGTATGTCACGGATCGGGTTTGGATACCTGACCCGTTCGCGTTTCTAGCTAGATGCTTCAACAGACTCAGCGATCGGCGAGACATGTTTCAATTGTTTGGAATCTGAAAGAAGGAAGATTTGATCGAAAGTGAAGATGAAGATGATGATGATGATGATGCCCTTTGGGGCTTGGAGGCGGACGATATGCGTTTATTGTATAACTTTCGGTATATTTACATATTTGCCCCCTAAATTCTTTTAACCTCATTATTATATTCCCATCATAATTTTGATATCACAGCGCATATATATGGTTTTGAACTTTAAATCATCATTCAGGTCTAATGCTCTTGGACTGATATTATAGCCCTTTTGATGATTGTTTATACCGAAAGAGGACCTGTTCACGTGTTGTGAAAGTATATCTGAAAAAGGATTATGCTTAAGGAATCCAGTCTACTTAGAAAAAGAACTTCCAAAAACCGATGAAATGATAATGATAATGATAATCCAGTCTATTTAGAAAGGTACCTTTCTTGTTAAGGCGTTAGTGATATAGATTGAGGATCAATAGTATCTTTATTGTACCTTTTGTCTGCAGGCTTTGCTGTTTTCTTGAAAGAATAAGGGGTTTGAAGATGACCACTAGCTAGTAGAAGTAATATTCTTCTCTACTTTTGGCAATAACAGCATCTGTGTTGAAATGACCACCATACCCCATACAAGTGAAATGTCAACCTATTTTCTACTTTCAAACTGGCACATTGATTTCATGTCTTTATATCACTACGCATGTTATGTTCCCCAGATTTTCTTGCCACTGGACTCGAAAGTTTGTGCATTTTTTATCTATAGAATAAGTCTGTACTTAGATGGTTAGATGTTTGAGGTTATTTCCTTAAAAGACAAGCTTCTCTGGATAGACCGATCAAAGAAGTATAACGCTTTCATGTGTTTTGGTAAAAAAAGAAGAAGAAGAAGCGTAGTAGATATAGAGAATATTTCAAAACGACATACTTGCAGAGCTTAGTAGAATCCAGATGACAAATGATGTACAGAAAATAAAATACATATAAGCATGTTCCTGGTATGCAATCGCCTTATTATACAAAAAAACTGCTAAGCCGATGCAGTAAACCAGATCACTACTACTGCTTGCAAAATGGTATGATCCAGGGCACTGAAAATATGTTTACATACGATGCCCAAGTCTATATAAAATGGTGAGTAATATTTTGTTTCTAACACACTAGTAAATTAGTAGAAAAATCTCCTTGTGTTTTCAGGTACAACCTTACCTGATTGTTTATAACGAAGGACCAAGACCCGTGCTCCCAAAAGAACCTCCCAGCTTGGCTTGAGAAGCTTCATGAACGCTGATCTTGATCGTGCGGCTCTGTGATGATCTATAAATGTCGATACATTCCTCGAGATCCGCTTCACACGTCAGAAGAACCCACTCCTTGTCATCATCCAGGTATTTAAGATCAAAGGATGCAATATTATTGTCTATGTTAAACCGCCTAGCAATCTCGTGCTGCAATTCTTTGAAGCCCCATGTAGGGAGCAACGTAAACCGCACTTTGGCCTCACCGAACGTGGCTTTCACTTTAGATGCCCCTCCAGCTTTCAAGCTCCTGCTACGACTCTCTGGTAACCGAGGTAGATTCTCTAAAAGAGGATGCTCACCGAATGTTTTGTGGCTCAGGGTTCTAGAGAGAGACTTTGTTTCCTCCTGATTCACGGTACGAAGTCTTACCTCGCTACGAGCTCTCTTCAAGATCGCGCCAGCATTTTCAGCCATCAGAGTGGTTACGGTGGTTGAGGTATTCGCAGTATTGGTGCTTTGATTAGCTCCAGTTGAGCAGCATGTGCTTGAACCAGAGCTGTGGCTACAGGAAGATGATGGTGGCGACCTTGGAGCCGCAGAAATTCCCTGAGCTAAAACACCGTTCTCGGTTTGAGCATTCGAATGCCTTGACTGGTCATTGTTCTTGACGGAAGTACCAGTGCCAGTATTAGATATATTCGGGGAGCTTAGCTCTGGGAAACTTGTGTAGAATGAGTCAAGTTGGATAGAGCCTTGAACACCTTGAACAGAGTCTATCACAAGTTGGAGTTTCTTTAACGAGTGCCCAACTTTCTTGATCTTCCGGGAAGGCCATCTTGTTATCCCATGTTGCCTGCATATTCTTTTCAAGGTAGTTGGACAAACTGCAACATAAGAATGAAAGTAGTGAATCTCATAGCTGCCTGAGAATTTTGAAAAAGTCGATTTAGTTAATAACAAGAACTTTTCTTACCACCAATGCTCTTGGCTGCATCTTTGAGGCTTCCTGCAAAGTATTGTCGAAGAACTTCTAATCCGATTGTCTTTTCTGTTTTTGTTCTTCTCTTTTCGCCTGGTCGTCTACTTCCTAATAGTGACTGTCCCACACCGAAGGAAGCTGAATCAAAACTCGGATCAATGTCGAGTCTGAGTCCTGAGTTTGAAGCCTTATGAAGCTGCTCAGCATCTGAAAGAAAGCTACTGTGGCCACGGCCAATCTGATTGTTGTCCCAGCCAGATGTCAGCATGAACTCTTCCTTTGGCTCTTCCTTCTGGTACTCCCATGAAAGCGACACGCCTTTACCCTTCTCGTTAGCCTTTATCATGTGGGAGATCCATGAGGAGTCTTCCTGAGAAATCTCTTCCAAAGGCAAAGGTTTTAGATTCTCTCCTGTCTCTCTATCAATAAGTGGGTTCTCTGAAAAAAGTAATTCCTCTCTAACGGGAAAGACGACTTCAAGCTCTAGCTCTTTGTCAATGACAAGATTCAAGCTCCTGAAATCCTGCTGCAGGGTCACAGACAGTGACTTGAGCATTTCTTGTTGCGCTTCAGTGTCAAGACAAGCTTTTGGAAAGAAAAACTCCAACACAAACTCAACCGAACCATTGAATTTGTTTTTCAAAGGGACTGCTAAAGCAGCATGTAGACCAGAGATCTTAGCATGGTGTGCAAGAGGGTAGTTTGTCTTGCTAAAAGTAGTTACTTCGGGCACGAAAAACAGTTTGATCGCTTTAAATGCTTTTCCCACAATGCCTTCCCCTTGAAGCAAATGGTGTTCAGAGCATGCCTCTTGGAAATTACGACTCTGTTCGTCGAGGACGAAGCAAGCAGAATCTACGGTTGAAACACACTCTGAGAAGTTCTCATCAGAATGTCGGGATCCACCTTTGCCTTGCCGAGCACACGGTGCCCACGTTAAAGCCAGAGGCAGATCATATAATCTGCAGACTGATGTCAAAAATTCTGATACCTCAGGTAATGCAGCATAGTAGAACTGATTATAGACTTGCAGGAACTGAAACAAAGAGCATATTACATTTAGCAACAGAAAGTTATTTGTTTATGTGTGCGTTGAAGCAATGATTTGGTTTAGGAGAACATTTTTACACACCTCTCTGCTTGGAGATTTCAAGTTCGCTGAACTTCTTAGATTAACAGCCTAAAACACACACAGAAACACTCCTTAAGCTATACAATACACAAACAAAAATTCCCATTTGAAGAATGTGGGACGAAAAAATGGAAAGAAAATAATGATCCAAGGGAAGAAGAAAAACCTCGAGAGCTTTACAGATATTCTCAAGTTCTGGCCTGTAATTCATCTTCTGAGTTGTTGTGACAATCTCAACAACACCCAAACAAGTTCCACTACCTCTTTCAAACACAGGAAGGGCTAATGATCCACGAACATCACATCTCTGCGCTTCTTTGATGCGTGGATACTCTTCGCTTCTGAAAAACCGCACATCAGGTGTCCACTCGGGTAGTTTCCCAAGGAAAACACGGCCAGGGAGACCTACAGACTCCTTGGAATCCTCATCAGCTAAGAAGTTATAAGCCACTGAGACATCTCTGTATCTCTTAAGGCTCGAGTACTTCGGGTTGAAGAAGTGTGGCTGCTCCAAAGTGGTAAGAAAGTTCTTGCCTTCCTGTTGAATTGGCACCCAAATCTGTATGAGGAAGTCTTTATCCTGTACAGCCTCGTTAAGACCCTTTATAGCTTGTACTAGTCTATCTTTCACTGATGAAGAAGGACCTTGGCTTGTTCTTGGAGCAATCCACCATCTTCTACCTCTCTCAGTTTCTTCAAGGAGAAACTTCTCTGCTTGTGCGGAACTCATAGCTGTAGACTGGTCAAAAGGTACTTGATTCATCGGTTGATTGGTGAGATCTTCAATCTTGAGAAAGCCTGGTGTTATTGGAGGAAACTTTCTTCCTGCGTCTTCGTTGGAGATATGATTCTGCGAAGGGTTCTCAGCAAATTGATAGCCATAAAGGAAAGAGTTGTTGTTGTTGTTGTCATTCACGTTGGTAGAATTAGGAGTTGGTTGTCCAGTCGTCTGCTTCAAGCTCTTACCATCTGTTGTCTCAAGCCAACATCCATCAAAGAAGAGTTCTTCCATGAAGTCCATATCCATAGCCGTCTCAGAGAATGCACCAAAGCTAGAATTTGGTAAGAAACCGCCATCTCCTCCACCACCACCACCACCTTCCATGTAAAATAGAATCTGTTCTTTCTTTCTTCAACTCAATCTTGCATCCACCAGAAGCCTAACAAAACTCTCAAGTTTCTCAAAAGACTTGTCCTTCATGAACCGGTGAGAACAAGCGTCTTTGATGTCCCTTTATGGTTCCTTTCCTCGGTGTCTACTTAACCTATCTGAAATTAAAGGTTGCAGAAACATGATTAAAACCCAAACAAGAGCGAGAGAGGAGAAGAAAAAGGATAAAAGCAAAACTCAGTCTTTGTCAACTGCAAGCTCAAAGGTGCATTTCGACATGTATAAAATAGACTTTAAGAGGGGTTGTGAAATCATAGAGAGGCTATATAAATATATAAAAGCTAGAGAGAGTTGACTTGAAATCAAGTACTAACATCAGCTTCAAGTACAATATTCCCCAATGGACATGGAAACTCCAAGAGGGCCAATTATTTGAGCCCTTTAAAGACAATTGAATGAAATTTCCAGCAGACAGTAAATGCCACACAGAAGGGGAAAAAAAAAAAGAGAGATAATGGAATTTATAAATTAAGAATCTGATGCACCGTGACATCAGTCTCCAAAAAAAAAAAAAAAAAAAAAAAATTCTTATGATGCTCCATGACATAAGTATCCAAAGAACAAAACAATCTTCCGACAAAGCCCCAGAAATAGTTAGTAACTAGAAAACCCACAAAAAGAAAGAACAAAAAAAAAGTTGCTTACTTTTTATCAAGATTCCATGAACAAGTAGAGAGAATTTCAGGAAATAAAGAGAGAGATTGACTTTGGGTTTCAAACACTCAGAAGAAGTAAATAAGCTGACAGACAACAAAAGATTTAGTTTGCTCTGTTTTCAGTTAGAAAGAGGTTGTTTGGTCTCTGTTTATTCGTACACAACACACATAAATGATGAAAAGATTCTGAGGAAAAACAAAAACAAAAACAAAAAAAGCTGTGAAAAATTCTTTTGCTCAAATAGATGATATTATCATCACCACTTCTTTTTTCTCTCTCTTTCTTTCTGGACACAAGTAGGTGATGAAGGGTAATATTACTCTATTTTAATCTCACCATGTGGGCGTGCAGAATCTTTCCCAAGAACAAAGTGGACCCGTTTTATACCATCCAATAAGATCTCTCTACTGTTCTACTATTTCACAGTTAATTTATAAAAAGAAAAAAACCAAACTGCAGTTAAAAAGAAGAAACACGGATCTTTTATTTTCTCTGTTTTCTTCTGCAAAAGGATGAAAGATGAGAATGGAGAGAGAGAGAGATGAAAAAAGGAAGTTGATGTTGGGGTTTTTTAAGAGCTCAGATGTTTGTTCTCTTAATGATGTAGTTGGTGATCTCTTGTTGAGATTCTTTTGCCTCGTTCAAACTTGCAAATTAGTATTTTTTTTTTATATTAATCAATTAGATAATAATAAATTATGATTACGTAAGCAGGTGTGTACTTTGTTCTGTTTCGTTGGTTAAACTCTGATCTGTATCAATGAAAGAGGGAGAAAGATTCTTGCAGAAGACAATGTCTGTCATGTTGAACAGGTTTCATTAATAATTTGACCTTCAAGATTCTTTCTTTAACTTCTCATAAAAACAATAATCCCTTGGTGACCTCAGCCCTAGTTTTAAAGTTTTTTTATTACTTTGTTAAAAGTTTGAAATTTTCTTAAATGCCCTTTGCTTATATAATGCCCCTTTATTCCTCTTTCTTTAATTTGGTTTCAGAATTTTCCATGGTGGTTTATTTAAGTATCTCTGTGTGTCATATATATATATACTGTATACACACATGGATTGAAATAGGATGCAATTAAATAATTACCCAATAGTCGCTCTTCTTCTAAATGGTTGAGTTTTGTATTGATTTCAGTACCAAAAGGTTAAACTATGTTATATATATTCATTTAAATTTGTAAACTTTAATGCTTTTCTTAAAAGCTAATTCCACGCTTTCAAATGGCGTCCATGTGAGTTCGATTCATGGAAGAAGATAGTGAAATAGCTAGGTTTCTTCAAATTATGTAATGATTCGTTCATGCTAAATTGTTTTTTTTTTCGATGATAAAAGTTTCAGTAGTTTTTGTCCAAAAAAAAAAAGAGTTTCAGTAATTTATTATATCAAACCTTTTTATTTTTGTAGAAAAACTACAATGATACGTACTTTTCTTCTTTCATGATAGCTATAAAGTGTAATCATTCAGAAATTACTTGATTTATTGAAGCTTAATGACAAGCACTGTTCTTGAGACATTTAACAAAGTTCTTAGAATTAAATATTTCACATTCTCTTACATAAAATAGATGAACATACGAGACATGCAAAATTAGAATGTACAGATATGGATTTAAGAAATATCAATAGTAAGATACCAAAATATTACAGTGAAAAAGAAAGTTGTTACAGAATCAACTGAATCACACACTTGTTTCTATTTTGAAAGTTAAATGTAAAACACGGGTATATATCGAAATAAAAGATAAATTATATGCTTCCTTGCAAAAATTACAACGAAGTCGGTTTTCCATTTGTTAGTGTAATAGTGTGGTCAGTATAATTAATCATTAAGAAACCATTGTGTATTTAGTTGGTAATCAAACACAAATTTCTATAGATCGATAAATAACAGTTTGATCGTTTGACAAAAAAGAAAAAAACGGCATTCCGTTTGAAGAATTTAGTATATTACATGTGTGACTTTATATTGTAAGTATTGAAGTGTATAGCTACTTTACGAAAAGAAATTCCTTACACTATATATTTTACAATATCACGAATCTGTATTTTATGAAGAGTTTTGAAGAGTAGGAGAAGACAACCTAATGATCTTCTATGCTATTTCCCCCCCCCCCTCCCCCCCTTAATTGGGTTAGACTTTGTGAATAACTTTTTGGAGATAAAAAGTAGCCATCTGACCACTAAGCATAGAAAAAATATATAGAACTACACAAAATTTCATGAATCGTTTTTGTTCCACCCAAACTATTTTCCTCTAATTTTACTGCGCAAACTTACAACAAGCACTTTTAATAAATTAAAAACAAAACGTAATTTTTTTGGAAATTCTTCATCTTTCTCTAATACGGAGTACTAAAAAATATGAGGTTTCAAGGATGTAAAGGTTACTTTTAAATGATCTTTGTAGCTTATATGTTTCTTAAACCGATATATGGATACATATTAAACAAAGTTTTGGACAAAACAAAACATGATCTTAACTCTGGGATTTTATTTTGAAATCGCTGATTAAAGCAATTTTTTATTATATGTTATCTTGTTTGTGTGGTAGCTAGGCATTGGATTCTTCTACTATAAAGAAGAAGAAAAAAGCAGTTGCTGCAAACACTCGAGCATATTAAAATGGACAAGATATCATGTGAAACAAAACACAGAAAAGAGAGTGTCAAAACTGAAGTATCGATTAAAAGCGATCGTGAGGGAATACTCGTGTGGTGAAGTAATTAAGTATTTAATCCAAAACTTGACAGGAGACTGTTTACAGTGTAAACAAAATATATTTTCACAAAAAAATATTGAAGAAGCACGACATACAACTTTCGCAAAATCTATGTCGGACAAAGACCAAAAAGGAGATGCTCTTTAATCTCTATGCAACTTAGCTTGTAACCAATATTAACTTCTGTTTTGAGTTTGTGTTATATAATTCGTGTTGTGTGGTCACTTTACTAGAAAATCTTAAAAATAAATCGTTCACCATTCGACATTTAATTATACTGGTAGAATTTAACATGGAAACTATGTCGGTTTTCCAAAATTACTGGATATAAATCATCGAGCCATTAGATTTGAATATCCAGATCATAAAAAACAAATTACACCAAACACTGATTTTAGATCTTGAAAAAAAATTATAATTAATTGATAAATTGGACACAGAAATTGTGATAAATTTGGCAATTTCTTTTGAAGTAATATATAGGTAAAGTGTAGAGAATAATATTTTCTTACACTAATAAAAAGTGAAATTTAATGACAAATCAGATAAACTTTGTTATTTTACCTCAAAAATACCACAAATAAGAAGTTTACTAAAACTTCGATGTCTTCAACCAAGACATAAAATTAATTAAGTGGTCTATGTTAATATTTTAGTGTTATCGCCCGAATTTAAAGTCCCCTATTAATATTTTTGGCAAAAAAGAAACAAAAAAATTACAATATTTTCAATAAAAACATTTTATAATTATTTAATATATTATATATGCATGTAAACATCCCCATTTATATTAATTGACGAATAATTAAAAGCTAATATTGTAAGTTTCGTGAATTTTAAAACTTAAATCAATCAATATGGGTGAAAAAACTCATATCTTTTATATACATCAATTCTTATTGTGCAACATTGTATAACGTATTCTTTCAAGATTTTTTGATTTTTTTTTTTAAAAAAAACAATTATACTAATTGATTCAGATCTGTTGGATCTAATATCACGTACGTTTATATGTGATTCCGTGATTTCCCTACTGAATCATTCACTTTTTCTAGAGGTTTTAGATTTTTTTTTGTTTCTAATGCGCGATAACTAGATCAAATCTAATGAATTAACCAAATACGTATAAGCTTCTTTTTGGGTATAATGTACGTATAAGTTCCCCATTGCGACTTCAACATGTACTTTGAGAATGTCAACATATGACGACATGTATTAATCCAAGTCCATCTATACGGAAAATCCATCCTCCAATCCAGTTTTATACACATGTTCTTCTCATTTATCAATTATAAAGATCATCCATTAGAGAATAATGAGTATGTATTGTATTATAGAATAAATCTAAAATAATCTCCAAAGGGCCAGGCTTTGAAAGGATAGAAAGATAGTTAAGTTCAGCCACTTTCCTCCAAAAAGTAAGGATCAAACGGCTCTCAGTGATCTGAGGAGTCATCGTCCCTTCATCATCGTCCGATCCCCGACTCGCCGCATCCAAGACCTGACTTAATAAAATGGTCATTAACTATAACCTCTTACTTTAATCTCCATTAATTTTCTTATATATATATATATCTAAATATATAGTCAGTTGGAATCCTTGTGTTCATGATAACTTATAAGTTCTCTCGTACATACTTAATCAATTAATATACTAATTACAAGAAATATATTGTCGTGCACGAAATCTCTCTCTATTTTTATGAATAAAATAAAATAGCTCCAAATTCATCTTACTAGAGTTCTTTGTCTGAATCCGGCAGACCCTACACATGTCGCTTTTCTGGAAACACTAGTTTCACTCCTTAATTACATGATTTAACCTCCTTAGTTAAGACTTAGTTGAAAAGACTTTGATATTATATAACAAAAAAATATCAAAATCATGAACGTCGTGTATTATATATATATATATGTATATATGTGTTTGTACATGCAAACTTGTTGACATGAATTAGCAAGTGGCGCTAAATCTTCAAGGAAAATGTTAATTAGTATGTAACTACTTTATTAATTATCGCATAAGTACTGCTTGTTTTAAAGCTAATAAAATAACATGGATATAATATTATTGTGAATGTAAAGCCCGCGATAATGGAAGATGATGTCACGCCGTTTAATGACTTTTTAAATGACAGCCAAGTGATTAAATATAGCTTTTTGTAGCCACCCCCTGTGGCATCACACTAGAAGTTTAATTAGATAATTGTAGTATATAATTACAATTTGCTATTTTTCATTTTCGAAAAAAAAGTTTGGTTAGGTGTAAAGCCTGGATTAATAAATAAATTTAATTCCGCTCAAGAATCCACTGAATATATTTTGATTATTAGTCTAGTTAATTATGGTGCAATATATGCATCTAAGGAGTTATATATCTTTATATCTTAAAAATCAAAATGACGTGCTTCCCACATAATTAAATTTAGCTATACAGTTTATAATATACATCTATATAGTATATATACTTCACCGTATATATTTTGTACTGACAGGTTTCTAATCTCACCTTGATTACTATCTCTTTTCGGATCTGAATTTAATGAATAAGTTACAGTTTACATTACTTTTAGACATAGTGTTTAGTCAACTAAAGATAGTAATATGTAATCAAATTAGTATTTTGTTTATATATATTATTAAGATAAAACAACATCGTATTGCAGAACCCGCAAGCATCAGCAGACAGCAATCATGGATCGTCAAATTCATTCACCATATCTATCTGACATTTTCTTATGACGCGCGTCACCCCAATTAATGTTTATGGATCATATAATTGTGGTCAAGTTGTATTCTGATTTAATATAATATAAGAATATCATCTTTGTTTTGTTTTCAAAGACAAATTAAGCTTATGGTGTATTAAAATTTAATTTCCAATTATGAAATTTATTTCGACGATTTTCCTAAAAGAAAAATATGGATGCATGTATCCATAACAACAGAATATGGAGTATATTATTTTAATTCCTGGAATGCTGCCATCATTTTCTATAAAAAAATGTGTAGTCTGGTTATCATAATATTTAATTAATTTCGTAAGTGTGCAAAGTCTTTTGGCAATGTATTTTTTTCATAGATCACTCTTCGATAAATTAATCAGTAAATAGGCTTATTGTCAAATATCTCGAATCTTTTCTATATAGTTAAAATCGAATTATAGGAAGTTCTAACTTCTAAGTTTCCTGCTACTGGGTATAATTAGCCGAATTCGTCTTTTAAAACTAATATTGAGCATGTTGGGAAAAAAAAACTGACTTTGAGCATCGTTCACAATTTTTTTATGATGGGAAAATGCTAATTAAAGATGCAAAGAACGTGTAAGGAGATAAATCGGTCAACTTCAGCTTACGTAAGCCTTCATATCTAACATTTTTAAACATATATAACAAATCAGCAACACACACAAAAAATTTAAAATATTATGATGCAGATGTTTTTTTTTCTTTTTGTCAACATGATGCAGATGTAGACATGAAAATGAATCAAAAATGTACGTGAGCAATTTTACAATATTTTTCTCACGCGCGTGGAATTTACACGAGCCAGTAGAATAATCGAGGCTACGGAGATTAGTCTATGATTTATGCGCAAAAGGAAATTTGTTTTGATAATATTGCATTTTTACATAATGTGTGTTTAATAGTAACTTTTTAAAGAAAATCACAGAAGAAGATTCTTCTTGTTGTTTTTGATGCATTTATATATACCAACAGGCATCGCTGTAAACGATAACAATTGTTAAAAAAAAAGAGTTCGTAGTTGAATATTCACGAAGGGTGTGTGTCGCACTAGTTTGATAATGTTTGAAGGACAGTTGATTAAATAATTGTTTAATAGATTCGAGAAGATTAATTGAAAACTGTCTCGGATTAGGGTTCGTCCATGTTGTAATTAGTTCCGCGTGCTTACCTATAATGCATCTGAATCTTCAGATTATTAATAGTTTTTTAAGATTCAATCTTAATCTTAAATTATATAATGTTAAAGCTAGCTGTTATCTTGGATTAGATATAACATGAAGATTCTTTAGCAGACGATATATTGTATAGAGATCGTGGTGGGTTTGTGATCACGTCAAACAATGAAATTTGGCAAGAATAATACGAAATAAGCTTTTCTGAAAGTAATGTTTTCTATCAGTTAGGTTTAATCTTATCAAAACGGCTCAATGGTTTAAGATATTTTTCTCTTTAATAATGCTCAGCTATACATTGGAGATTTTCTTTTGCAATTTGGATTTTCCAATTTTATGTACTACTTCAATTTTGCGATTTTTTGTATTGTCAATAAAAAAGTTTAGAGCATTTTTTCGTTTTGGTCATGTCATATGTGCGCAGAAATCATGCTAGTTCTATTAACCAAACATTACTCGTGGCCCACATTATGTTAATCTCTTGGATTTATTCACTTTGATTTGTTGCTATATATCTCCGAATCTAACAACATATTCTTGTATGATAATTTTGTCGAAACATGTGTGTTTCATGTAAGAAGATGTACAGGCATTTGCCAAACTACTATTTGTGTACTTGTCAGTTGTCACAGAATCATTTTCTTGTTAATTAGGATTTTTGATTGTTGCATCGTTTCTGTCTATTTTATATTATTGGTTTTCAAACTAATACATTGAAAATCATTATCAATCGAAAACGAAGAATGGAACACATATCTTTATTAAGCATATATATATAGAGAGAGAGAAGAATACACCAATGTCCTAAATACATTATCCAAATCATCAAATCACAACACTATCAACATTATCCTAAATATATTAGAAGCAAACATCCGATATATATAACTGTAGATATATATTTACTAATTAAAGTCCTAACCTAAGATCTAATGAACACCCTGATGTGTCCGAAGTAGAAACATCCTGTGTTGTTGCAGGCACATTCAGATCCAACGCACCACCGAACGTCGTCTCCCCTTCCCTCTCCCAGTGGCATCTCATGTGACCTCCTAAAGCCTGACCAGTTGAGAACACTCGTAAACAGATATTACACTTGTGATGCCCCGAAAACGTAACGATCTTCCCCTGCAGATCTTGGTCACTACAAGTAGTAGAAACCGTCATAGGATCATCGGTTATATTTGTGATTGCGAAACATCCTTTAACGTTCTTGTGACTTGCTCGGTGTCCTCCTAAAGCTTGGTGCGATCCAAACACTTTCTTACATCCTCCACACTCAAACCGCTCGACACTACTTGATGAAAATGGCGTGGCCTCGGACAGCATTAGGAGATAAGAAGCGACTTCGTGTTCTTCCTCGGACATAAGTGAGAACAGATTTGGTGATCTTTGGTTTAGCTGTTTTGATGGTAAAGCCGCGGCGGGGCGGTGGTTAGGAGGAGGATTGATGCCACGCCATTGACGCTCAGGGTGACATCTCATGTGACCAAAGAGAGCTTTCCATGACCAAAACTTTTTGCCACATTCGGTGCATGGACGTGTGATTTTGGGGGCATTTGGGTCTGGCTTTTTGTGGTACTTTGGTTTTGGTGTGGATTTTGGTGAAGAACTAGAGGATAATGTAACGGTTTTGGAACGTTTCTTTCTCGGGCTCTGATCGTAACTTGGAGATAAAGCAAGTTGGAGATTCGGATTAGGGAAGATAGGAATGATTGCGTTAGAAGTAGGAGGAAGTGGATTATGAAAATTAGGATCATTATCGGAATTATTGGTGGTCATTGTGATCACGTAGAGGAAGTGATGGGAGAAAAGAAGAAAAAAAAAGTTAGAAGTGAGGGAAAGGGTAGTTTAAGAGGAAGAACAAGGAGACGGTTACGTGGGAAGGAAGTTATGGAGGGACAGGGAGACAGTTAACTTCAGTTGAGGAACAGAGCGGTTAATTGTGTAAGGAAGACTTATCCCTTTTGCAGTTTGAAACCACGTTTTTTTTTTCCGTCAGTTTTACTGCTTTTTCTTTGTTGGGCCAACTTTATATCCAATGGGCTTCGTCGGTATATCTCTCCGGATATTCACTCATTTAATTAGCCGGTTTAGTAAGCGGAAGCAAACCGAAACTCAGTTTTGCCCAATTTATAATGTTCACTCGCGCAACGGCGCAAGTGTCAAGCGAGCAGCAGCACGCGCTTCATTTCTCAGACGAAATGATAGCGCAGCAGCATCACAAACACATTAAACGTTCAATTAATTTTTTTTTTCCTTTTGTAATCCAACAAAAAAGTATAACAATCGACGACAAAAAAAGAAGAGAGTATAACAATTCGAGATTCCCAGACCAAAATGTAAGAATCTTTTGTATTCTTATATGTGACCTATGTGTTAATTTGATTTAATATAAAGATCAAGTTCATATTAAAGTTAAGAATTCTAATATAAAAG
>OVBI01000070.1:0-181617 GCA_900406495.1 Sisymbrium altissimum | reverse complement strand
CTTTTGTATTTTTCCAATTAATAATACAATTATAAAATTTAGAAATTTTTTTTAATTTAAAATTTAGAAATTTTCGTTAATTTAAATAGTTGATGTGGAATGATACTATTGGTTGTTAAAAATTTTTTAATCCTATGTGGACATTCTCAATGGCATTTAGCTTCAACTTTTATATATTAATAGATTTTTGACTTTAAAAAATTTGACTGTAAATACTTTAATTATAATTTTAAATATTAATAAAAGACTGTTAATTAAACTGTAGAGGTTTTAACTTTTATTTTATTTATATAAAAATTGATATTTTATAAAATATTTTGAAAGTGGATCTCATAAAAACAAAAAACAAAAAAACAAAAAGATAATAATTAATTCATCAAAAAAATTTAATAATAAATTATATATAAATTTGAAAAAGACTTTAAATGAATATAGAGAAAAAGAAAGAGAAAAAGTGTTACATTTTGTATTTTAAAAACACTGAATGGAAGCTTTTAAAAAGAACTGCAAACCAAGTGTAAAAAATAAAAAAATGATTTTTAAAACTTTAAAACATAATGGAATAATAAAAGTGTGTTTGGTAAAAACAAATCTGTTAAACCTATTATATGTTTTTACAGCCTTAAATAGTTAAAAGTTTCTTGCCAAACAGCTCCATGATACCACGATTTCTTCAACGGAGAATCAATCAACTGTAAGAAAAAAATCGTTTACGTGTATCAACATTTAAATATAATAGAAAATCGTCAGCCATCTCTCTTCTCTAAAATCTAGATACAAATTTGAATAAAGAAATTGAAAAAAACTTATTTTTAGTGTAAAGAGATTACTAATTCGTCAACATTGTAAACAAAATTTAGTCGGCTAAAATTTAAATTTCATGTTTCAAATTAAATCTAAAATACATGTTATATTTACTTTACAACTTATTCACCCCAAAAACTTTACTTTACATCTTAAGATTAAATAAAATAAAATAAAAAATATGGATATAAACTAGATGATACAAAAAAAAATGAACCAAAAATAATAGAAAAAAGAACTTGATGTCAGAGAAGCGACTCCTGAACGCATATGACTAAACCCTGGCCCTCCATAAAAAATACAAGTACCCCAATCATCTATAGACATGTTTTTCACATTGTAGAATTCAGGGTTGGTCATTTTTACTTTTACGACTTGAGCCGGCTGAAGAATGTTATTATTGTTGACGATTTCCATATTGCGGAAGTAGCTAACTTTGCCAAAGTCTTCGTTGGGGAAGTGACCAGAACCCATCTGTGTTGTCGTGTGTCGGCCAAAGCTGTGCGAGTTTACAATTTCACCACGCCATTGCACGTCTTTTGCATAAGCTAAATTTGTAAAAATCTCCGCTGGCCAATACCCAACCACTGAATGGTTGGATCCTACACTCAACCACCAATTTCCATTCTTCTGATCCTACATATTTTTTTATGTTATTTTATCAAAAATAATTTTTAAACTATTTATTTAAACATTATAAAAATTTGTAAAGTAAAATAAACTTTTAGAAAATTAACAAACTAACCTTCCATACTGAAATGGTGATCTCAAACTGGTTGCCTTTGAATGTAGAGATAGGAGTTATGACACCTCCTATAACAATGGTGCTACTCGTTTGTATGAAACCAGGACACTGAAGATTGTAACAGCCAGATACATTGTACGCGTCGCTCTGAATAATAATTTATATTATTGTTATTAGTGAATTTGTTTTCAATTGAGTACTTTAAAAGTAGCGATTCACTTAGTTCGTTAAAAAAAAAAAACAATGCACCAAAACTCTTTATTTTATATATGCTAAAAGAGGGATTAAGCATAAAAGTTAATCAATGATTTTTAACTTAGAATAAATTAGCAAATAGAAATTTAAAGTGAATATAAATTAAGAGTGTATTGATAAGGATTGCGTTTAATTCTCTTACTAGCTTTATAATCGACGTCACATAGTACTAGTTGCAAAATTGTTTTTACTGAATGTCGTTTGTAAACTCTATAGGGAATAACTAAAATGGTAGCTCAATATAAAGTTATTTAATATATTATAGCTGAAATCAAGATATTAAACTTAATTGAGTAATCTACATTTGAAAACCAAAATTACGGTTCAAATTATATTTAAAACAGTATAATAAGTTAATATTTGTATTCATTTTATTATTGTATAAATCTTTTTTTATATAGTTAATTTTTAGTATCACCGAAAAATTAGTTTAAAAAAAAAAGTAGAAAGAGATTAAAAAAAATGGAATAGTTAGAAGGAAATTTGGTTAGATAATTATTTGTAGTTTTTTTTATCATCCATTACAAATTCCTTTTTTATATAAAACGGTATAAACAGATAATATATATATATATATATATATATATATATATATAAACCTATCTTTGATATAGAAATCTAACTTTACTTAAAAAGTAATAATAATAATAATAATAATAATAAAATAATTCTGTTCATTAGTAATAGCCTAGTTTAGCCGGCGTTAGTAATTATTTGTGAGTTATGATAAATGAGATAAACTAATAATAATTCACAAAAATATTATTTGAGATAAATGAGATTAAATTGACAATCAATTTTTATAAACCATACCGTCCAATAAATGAAGAGTCTTGGTTTATTGTCCTGATACAAATTTGGTAAAACCTAAAACGAAAGTCAAATAGTAAAAATGTATTAGTCACTATATATATATATATATATATATATATATATATAATATTAAAAATACAATAATATTTGAACAAACCTCCCAACCAACTTCTATTGTATTAAGGTCGTTCTTCTCGTAGTTTCCCGAGGTAATCCAAATCTGCGATAAACTTAACTCATCCCGTCGTTCCACCGTTGGATCCCACACACTTATTATAGCTTTTGCTCCGTACATTTTTGGTAGGGTACTCGTAATTCCGACCGCATACTGTTTTTTTTCAAGTCACATCATCAATAGTTAGTGAAACAGACATTAATGTGTTGTTTATGATTTTTGAAAATAGATTTTCTTCTAATCACACCAAAAAAATGGAAGTTTTAGGCTTTTAGTTATATTTACAAACATTATATTCCCTCCCAAGCCCAATCTAAGTGGTTGGTATAAGTGGTCGGAGAGGTCCATTAATCTTTTCTTTAAAATAAGGCTTTTAACATGTTAGTGTTATTTATCTTTAAGGACCGAAAATCAATTTCCTAAGGCCCCTACATATGTTGGGCTGGGCTGCCTCTGATAGCTCCATAAAAACAAAATCATAATACAAAACAATTTGGTAAAAGTAGAAACGAATATACTGTATTTATTAGTGTACATGAAAAACGGTTCGTTGATTAATATATATATCAGTTTAATTTGTTTTTTTGTCATAATTAAATTTTATTATATAAGATGATGATATAATTTCATTGGATTATAAATTTATTTATTAATGTCTATATGTTAATTTTATGAATTTCATTTTTGATCATCTTACATAAGAGTAGGAATTCGATTATTCGGTTTGATTTATCTAAGGTTATTCTTTCTTTCGCCGAAGAAAGTTAATTTGTATTTTGTTATTATAATTATAAATTAAATTTTACTATAATTTAATTTATGATTCTAAAGATTTTTTTGTTAATTGTATTTTTATTTTTTCAATAGTTTTTTAATATTGCAGAGAATTAAATTTAAACAATGATAATTAATAATAATTTGTTTAGCTGGTAAAAAAAAGTTTTTTTTTATTGAGATTTTGGGTTATAAATAATATATAAAACAAAAAATACATTTATATATAATAACATATTTAGGAATAATATATTTTTGTTTGAATTTTGGTAAGTAATATCTTAATTTGAGTTATTGTTATATTTGAGTATTTTGGTAAGTAAAATAATTATAAAAAATAATTTGAATATTAATAATAAATTAATATTATTGTAGAAATAAGCTTGAATATATAATTAAACAGATTTTAGTAGTATAGATCGTAAATAATAAGTTTTTTAAATCATTTTTAAAATAGACTTTTTAAATAATATTATATATATATTATTTTTTTTTTGGTGGGCTATTATATATATATTATAATAATGAAACTATTGAGTTGTTACTAATTAGTAGACTCAAATATTTCAAAAAACTACCGAATTTGTTCTCATTAGAAATTCGATTAGTAAAAAAAAGTCTAATACTATGTAGTATATGATAATACCTCATGCGAAGAAGATGCATCAGTGGAACCATCGATTTGGTCATTTGATGCATTCCGTCTTAGTATCGGTATCATACCTTCAGGACACTTTGCAGTGCTCACGTGCGCTTCCCACGTTTGCCATTTGTTTTTCTTTTTTACTTCGATTGGTCTTGGAATTTCGGATGGCTGTTCCTGTAATTTTTGTTTTTATGACAAAAAAAACAATTATTAGCTTCCTTCGGAAAAATATAATAAACTTCAAATTGTAAAAATAAAATGATTTATAAATCCATAAAATAAATGAATAAATAAAATTATTAAAGAAATATATTAAAAACCTGAATTTTGTGATTCTTTAAAAGATTATGGTTGAATGCTGGCTGTTTATATATGTCGACGCATTCCACATTTTCTTCATCTGAAGTCTATAAAAAATATATATATATATATATATATATTAGTATAACTTTAAAAATTAACTCACTAGCAATAATAGATAAAAATAAAAGAAATAAACATAGATTAAAATATGAAAAACTGTCAAAAACAATTTCAGCAATACATATTTAGGCAAAAAAAAATTAAAAATTTATGTCAATCAAAAATTTTCTATTTATTTATTAACTATATATTTTAATTCCAAATTCTTGTGTACCAACCGTTGTAATCCTTATTTTTTTTGTTTATTAAGCCGCTTTAGTCTTCTTGATTAATGTTAAGGTTAAAATGGTTTGCTGAACAAAAGTTTAGTTTCTTTAAGTAAAAAAAAATTTGTTTCATTTTAGCTTTTTGATGTTTTGGGTTAAAGTGATTACAAATAAGATTGCAAAAAATAAAATATAATAAATAAAAACTTAATTTATTGATTTTAGAAAAACAGATAGTGATACAAAAAACTGAAATAGTAATTTTTGGTATTCTCCTAAAACTTATTTTGAAAAAAATATATTTAAAAGAAAATTTCAAAAAGATTTGTGGATCCTACAATAACATCAATGTTTACGAAAGATAACTTAAATATGAATATTATTTAGTTTGTAAATCTTCTGTAAATAATTTATGAACTTAAATATATGTTGAATATGCTATTTTTTAGAGGTGAAAAGATTTACAATCATACCTTTTAATACTAATTAATATCAACCCAAATATAACACCTTGTAAACTGAATAATTCACCAAAATTTATTAATAGATATCATTTTTTTAGCTCAGGGATATTAAGTACTTGTTTAAATGGTTTAAGAAAATAAACTATTAAATGACTTGTATTAATTATATTATTTATTTTTTTCCTTTATAACAATTATATAGTTTTAATTAATGGTAAGAAATAATTAAATGAAATAAGTAAAATCATTTAGAATAGTCAAAATTTATTTATTTCCAAACTAAAAAAATGTATCATTTTTTGGATAAGAAAAAGCCTCAACTTTTGTGGAACAGGTCACTTTATTCTCGCTTACTAAATGTTGGGTATAAAACATTTGGTCAACAAAAGTTTAGGATTAAAATAATTAATAGAAAAAACAATTATTTAATTGATGTAAAAGTTTGAGAGTATTTTACGTAAGTATGTATAATTGAGAATCTAAACTCAGGGGGCTAAATGACGTTCACAACTAATGAGTAGTGAAAAAAAAAAAAAACTAATGAGTAGTGACACACGTCATCGTCTTCATAAAAGTAAAAGTGTAAAACTCAACTAAATGACATGCATAAAATAAAATGATTGTTTGGTTGGAATTTAGAAACACACATGCGGCGGGTTTTTTCCTTTTAGGGCAAACAATCTTTTTTTTTTTATTACCAAGGGCAAACAATAGTAGGACAACAAAAACCATAAATCTAAGGTCAAACGACTCAAACCTTCACAGTGAGTGCGACGATCGCCAGAAACGTGATGACATGTACAGAGAATTTCATCGCCAGGGCTCCCGATGTTTTCTCTTTCCTGAGAAAGTTTGTTGGAGGAATTGCTACGGANTCTCTCTCTCTCTCTCTCTCTCTCTCTCTCTCTCTCTCTCTCTCTCTCTCCCCCCGTCGTCGACGTCTCTCTCTCTCTCTCCGTCGTCGATGTCTCTCTCTCTCTCTCTCTCTCTCTCTCTCTCTCTCTCTCTCTCTCTCTCTCTCTCTCTCTCCCCGTCGTCGACGTCTCTCTCTCTCTCTCCGTCGTCGATGTCTGTCTCTCTCTCTCTCTGATCTTTCTCTCTCTCTCTCTGTCTACATCTCTCTCTCTCACTCACTCACTCTCACAGGGCAAAGTAGTGCGTGCTTTTGGGTAATAGATTCTTGTAGAGACTAATATAATTTTTTTAGTATGATAAAAATATAATGTTCACTCATGCGAAGGAGAAGTTTATACAGTCCGTGTTCACTTTAACGTCAAAACTAGACTGGTTTTCGAAAACTGTGACGTTGTGATATTTAATATTTATACATGCATGGGCTATAAATAGAAATATTTATTCTTTCATAAATTTTGGAACGTTTCGAAAATAGAAACCCGCGGACCCTGTTTCTTAAATTATTTTTCCATTTGGTGTAGGCTTTAATTATGTGGCGGCAATCATTTTTTTTTTATATTTGATAATAGCAAAATATTAGTAACTTTTTAAAAGTAGTGTTTAGTCAAATTTCTGTGAACTTAACCTAGCCAAATTAATGTTATATACAAAATTAATAAAATTGCTTTTTAACTAATTAATGCGATCTTTTAAGTTGATCGATGATATAAATTAACTTGTCCGAAACAATTAACCACCAAATTTGGTATACAACATAAACCAAATTTGTTCAAAAGAATTAAGATTTATATTTAATCCATATAAGCTTCATACCTACTTGCGAAACTTTTATAGACGTTTATGCATGAAACATTTAAAATTTTCCACCATGAATTATTATTTTAAAATAAACGTTTTAAATTTACTTGGTTTGGGAATGATTAAATATGTCTAGTTATCTTACTGAAAGTCTGATACGAAATACTTAAAAATTGATCTACATTTGAACTAAGTGGTTTTCACTAGTTAAACTAAATTAATGTCACCTAGCTTCATCCACCACAAAGACTAAACTTGTCCATGATGAAAACTAAAGATAAATCAGTATTATTTTAAAAAGCAAGTATGTTTACTAATACTCGTTTCCAAGAGAAAACTTATTTCGTAAAAATGTTCATAGAAAAAGTGGGAAAAAGGTAGGAAGAAATGGGAAAAAGAGTGGTCCTGAAAATTATGGTATTAAATCTTGAAAATGTGGCGACAAAGAAAGAGGGATATAAGTTAGGGTCCAGGACATGGTCAAACCAAACAAAAAAAATTGTAAGAGACAAAACAACATTTTCTCTATAAAAAGCACCTGATGCATAGTATATCATTTTGCACAAATAGATAATAAAACAAGCAATGGGCCATGTCATTTTATTACACGACACCCATCCAAACGCAGGGACCAGGGAGTTTGGTGTCTGAATGTGCGGGTCCCTTCAATTCTCTGCTGATATTTGACGCCTAGTCACTTATGACTCGTGTGTACTTACAAGAGATGAGAACCAGCCAGTAAAAAAGGATGATACTTTTGATTAGCCAATAATTAATCCACGTGACGGTTGAGCGAATCTATTATTTAGCTTACGTGACTATATAAAAAGGATCGATACATATACAACTACTAGGTTAGCACAAATCATGTTGTTGAGATCAGTTGGAAAAGGATAGAGAAATACATGCCATCTTGCCACGTCTATATTGTTTACGACGATTGTTTTACAGGTTGACTGTGTTATTTCAAAACATTACTTTAAAGAAAATCTAAAGTATCAACATAAAGAATTCAAATTACAAATATTATATAAAGAATTAAAGATCAATTGACATAAAAAAATTTAATCAGATATTTAAAATTTTTAAATGCAATTATCAAAACGTTGACAAAAAAAAAGGTGAATTTTGGTTGTTGTTCGGTTTCAATTTGATTTTTCCGACGTTTTGGCTATTGACCATGTCTAGTCAGAGAGTTTTTATAATGAATGTTGACAAATATGTAACAATGAATCTATGAACCTTTCACAATATATATATATATATATATATATCTTTCACAATATATATATATATATATATATGTTATAGAAAATGTTTTATCTAGAAGTATTTTGAAGGCGCCACGAAAGTGGAGATTCCAGCTTGATAGCTTGGATTCTCTATATATTTACTCTAGAAAGAAGAGGTCAAACGCTATTTGACAATTGAGAGTGTGGAAGTTGGAACCACGTGCCCCATATAATCTGAGACGTTAATTTGCAAAGCCATCAATTTATTTCATTGTGCCTATCTGGACATGATCCGAGTCAGCTTCCACTAGAGGATTGATTTGAGAGAGAAGGAAAACCATAAGCGAGAGAGGAAAATCATCAATTCACGGTTCAAAGTATATTCGGTTGTCTATATCAGTAGTGCTTGATAATTTATTATCCCCTACTCATCAACAACATTCATAAACAAAACTTAGTGAAATGGTACGATTTTGTTATGTTTTAATCAATATATGATTTACTTTCTTTTTGATAAAGCAATATATAATTATCTTAAGAAAAGTTTTGAATTCAGTTTGTCGTATATGTATAAGTAGTTTATCCTTTTCAAAAAAGGAAATTTGGATAAATATCTTTATATAAGATTATAATTTAAAAACTACACTTTTAAATCAATTTTTTGAAAACTACACATTTGTATAAGTATTGACTAAATTAAACAATTGAAATATTTATAATCATTCTAATATCTAAACTAACAAATTCAATAAGAATTAGATTTTTATTTATTTTCTTTATCGTTTTTAAAAAAAAAACTTGTTGACATGGTCTTTTTCTCGATTTTTTAATCTTGTTGACATGATTCCTGTTATTGCATTAATGGGTAACCGAAGACTTTCAGTGGAAAGTGGTACATTACTGCAATTCTTTCTCTTGATGGAAAAACATTTGTTTGGTTCTTAATTTATAGATAGTATTTTTTGTTTCCCGTACCTAATTGTGTTTAAATATGAATTTCATTGCTTATCCATTTTACCAATAATAGTCCAGCTAGGCTTAGTAATTGATATTGTTGTTTCATATATATTGTCTCAGTATCTGCAAGTTATATCGTATATGTAAGTTGACTTCTTATAGAATTCTAACACACGAAAAAATCCAATGTAAATAAAAAATAGTAATCAAAAGCTATATTTTAAACATATAAAAATCTTAAACATAAATAATAATAATAATAATAATGTCAATAATTTTAATATTTTTGAATTAGTATTTTAGTAACTAAAACATATCACTTTAAATTAAAATTAGGATTAAAAGTCTTATCACATTTAAGAAAGAGTAGTTTTAAAAAAATAAAAAAGCTAAGTGTATTTTTCAAAATTTTAAACTATATATAGGGTAATTTTCAAATTATCCCTTTTCAAAATGGTAACCATATATATTAGGAGTTTTTATTTACTTGTAAACCAATTATTTGATAATGTTATATAGACAGAAACAAATGGCTGTTAGGGTTTTGGCGATGTAAACAGCAATCGTAACTCTGACAAATTCCTCTGGGGCTGAGGAAGAAGGAAGGATTCCTGGTATGAAAATTGCAAGAGGGAGCCCAGCCATCTCTGCAAAGCTGATGTCCAGAAATGTGCTGAGTTACTAAAGATCATTAATTCATATGGCAAGCCTCCGGACAGTAACTAAATTTCAACAAATCACCCATTCTTTTCGGGTATAAGATACCAACGGAGAAGAAGAGAGATTTGAAGAGGGCGATAGGAATAAAAAAGGTTGGCGGAATGGATATGTATTTAGGCATACTCGAAAGAATCTGTGGATTAAAGAAACAAGTCTTCTCCTACATCCAGAAGCGCCTCAATAAACGTATCAATTCATGGTCGCCTAAGCTCCTATCTCGAGGTGGGAAAGAAATTCTTATAAAATCCGTCGCCCAAGCTATACCCTCTTACGTGATGTCCATCTTTCTCCTGCCTCAGAACATTCTGAACAAGCTAAGAAGTGCTATAGCCCATTTTTGGTGGAGTACAAAAGGGAACAACAGGGGTATTCATTGGTTAGCTTGGGATAAGATCTGTGTGTCTCAGGACAAAGGCGGGCTTGGCTTGGCTTGAGAGACCTAAGACTTTTCAACCTTGCTCTTCTGGCTAAACAACTGTGGAGATTGATCCGTTTTCCGAATTCCCTCCTAGCAGGAGTCCTCAAATAGATTGAACTCTCCATCCTTTGGATGGAAGAGCATAATAGCATTCAGAGACCTCTTAAGAGTGAGCCTCCGTAAAAAGATAAATACCGGATATTCCACATCTATATGGAATGATCCATGGCTACCATCTGTCGCGGCGCGTCCGGTCAAAGGAATTAACCCAATCCAGGACCTTAATCTTGAGGTACACCAACTGATAGATAAACACACAAAAAAGTGGAAGAAGGATGTTATTTGTGACATTATAGATCCAGAAGATATCCCTCTAATACTAAGTATAAGACTCCCACAAAAAATTTGATATGGATGGATTGTGCTGGAGCTATACTACGGATGGAAACTACTCGGTCAAAACAGGCTACGAACTCGCTTGTGCGAGTAAGATCACTACTGAAGCCATAGAACCGAGCTCGACTGCCTTACAAGGGAAGGTATGGAAAGTGAAGACGTCTCGTAAGATTAAACATCTAATGTGGCGAACAATAACAGGTTGTTTAGCTACATGCAGGAAACTGGCTGACCGACACTGTGGATCCGATAGATCGTGCCCAAGGTGCGGACACGACGAGGAATCCATCAATCATGTTTTCTTCCAATGCCCTCTTGCACTACAGATTTGGGCCCTCTCGGCTATCCCAACAGCGCCGGATGTATTCCCAAGCTCTGCTTTGTTTCTGTAACTTCGACTTTCTTCTACAGAAGTCATTGGAGACAGGAGCAAACTCTACTCACTCTCAGGACTTCCCATGGATCCTTTGGTTCATTTGGAAGGTCAGAAATGAGAGTGTTTAATGGGAAAGAGATTTTGCCCTGGACACAGTTAACATAGCAATTCAGGAAGCTGAAAACTGGCGCACTGCAAACTCTGTTTCGGAATGATGTAACCCTGTAGAACCCCATGTCCCAGAAATTCCATCAGAAGAACCACAGTCTCCTCACCTACGCTGCTAAGTGGATGCATTGTGGAAGGATAAAGATAAGGTCTATAGTGGAGGTTTTAATCTCCGAAGAGGAAACACAGAGGTATTGACGGGTTACTTTGCAGCCCAGCAAGTGATCTCGCCAATTCATGCTGAATTCTCGAGTCTATTATGGGCAATGGAATGTGGTCTTCAGAGAGGTTTTACCTCTTTGTGCATAGAATCCGACTGCCTGCAATTGGTAAAGATCTTGAATGGAGAGGATGAATGGCTAACCCTCTCTGCAGAATATGAAGTCTTGAACTCAAAATTTATTGATTCATCTTTTATCTTTATTCCTCGTACTTTAAATCTCAGGGCTGATTCTCTTGTAAAGGAAACTCGTTCTCGAGGTTTAGTTTTCTCTCATGTATTTGCGTCAGGATCAAATGATGTAACCGCTATGGTTAATCACATATGACCCTTTTTTTAATACATGATGATACCTTTGATGTCCAACAAAAAAAACCAATTATTTGATAACGAACTGGATTGGGTCGGTAATTAATATGGAATGAACATTCATAAAACTTTGAAGTTTACATTAAATGTAATATTAACACTTTAAGGAGTCAGATGTACAAACATCTTGGTTCAGTTATTGAGTCAATGTGTCAATGGAAAGGGTTCCATGATTTTGATAGGTGGCATAAAGTGGAGGTGGTTGAAGACAATTGGCATGAGCCTCTTCTTATGTTACCAATCAGATAGTGGATGGAGTAAACAATTATTACTAACGGTTCAAATAAGTGATTTAATTACGCAATTAAGCAATTATAATTTCTTTCATAACTGAAGCCAAAAAAACAAAAAAAATTATTTCATAACTTATACTAACTGCAAAACCATTAATTACTGAATAAAAGATTATCAAAATGTTTAATTCCTTTTTGTGGAAATTAAGTGTTCTGAAATTTATTTACTTACATTTTTATATCATTGTTACATACCGAAAGTTTATTTGAAGGATGGGTGTTGATTGTGACACAACTTTGGCTTAGGATCCATTGATAATAATATTGTGATCATAGGATACAATAATATTGTGTGGATTTAATAAGCCACACACTTTCCATAAATAACTTTTGAGCAAAATGAAAAGTGACACAAATAGAATTAAACTCTTGAAGTCTACTCTAGATGAAGCAAAAACAAATCTGGAAGAAAAAGAGAATGTAAGTCTGGCTTTACAAAATGAGTTACAGTGACCGGTGTAGTTGCTACTCACTAATTTTGTATCTATACAGAAAAATGGATTATGAAAAAATTAACAGCCCATTGCTCTCAGTATAAGGAGCTACAACATCAACATAGGGATGATTGTTACAAATTCTATAGCTTTACTCGCTTCCTATTAGGTCCAGTCTACTAGATCAGAGCGAGGAACACAGATTTTTGACAGTTGTTCTTCAGCTACTGTATCATTGACAACACCTCGACACCCTGGAAAGCCACACGAACAGGAAAGACGCTCATCGACTGAGAAGAACCTGTAAATGAGAAGATCAGAGTTAGCAAATGATTATAGAATATCTCAGATTAAAGGGCATGAAAATGAAACCTGTAGTCATAGGTCAGCTCTTCCCAATAAGCTATATCCCTCTTTGCGAAAATGATGATGTGTTCATCTCCATTAACGCTGATGACTCTCGAGTAGCAATTCGGCTGCGTAAAAGTAAGACAAGAATGCTTTAGTTTTTGCAGATGCTAACTAAATCGAATACAGGCAGAGCTAAGATTGATGGGACATAGACATACTACACAGGAGTGATTAATCAGGTGGGCAATGCTTCCTGCCCTTGTAGCATCTATGACTCGTTCATCATCAATTCTAAACATATACGTCCCTGCACCCTATCACATAAGAAACAAATTACTTTCTCAGATATTAAGTGATTCATCGGTTTCCAAAATTTTAACTTTTCAAAGGAGTGCTGTGAAAGAGTAGCCTTCGAATAAAAGGAAAATAATGGTTAGTATAATACATAAAAGTACGACTTAGATGAATAAAGCTACAGATGAATCCCCGATTCATTGTTCCAGTATTGTTCTTATGATCTTTCCATATACGTAGCACATAAATGTATAAAGTTAGTCATAAATACGTACCACTATTGAGTTGTAGATAAGATGTTCTCTTTTGTCAGCTATTGAAGGTCTAACAAGTTCTCCAGTGTATTCAATCACCTGCATCGAAATCATACAATATTATCTTGAGTGTCACTTTCCAAAGATCGAGTTCAAGTTAAGTATGCTCACCATATCTCCAGCCCTGTGCGGAAGCTTTCCAAAGATGCCAAAACCATGAATTCCTGATTTCCCTGAAAAGAAAAACGAACTTTTAGGAGAAAAAGAAGATCTGTAGAAGATGTTTCTGAAAGAAATCAATTAAATTAATCTTACAGCAATCCTACTATTTTGATCGTAGCATAACTTTGAAGGACCTGTGATATTCTCTCATATTTGCTGATAATTCAAGAGGAATGAATGCTTACCAAATGCTAATCTCTTCCTGTATGTTTCCTTCATGTATTTATATTTCTCAGCCATAGAAATGATATTAGTTGGAGTATTCATCTTTGACACCTTTGATCCGTGAATGCACTCATAGGTTGAAAACTCATTTCGAGAGTAACCACCGATAACATATGGCTGATTCTCAACAAATAACCGCTTTGAAGAAGCAGCCGCAAGAGCTTCAGGTTCCTTCCGCCCTCTTCTTGCAAAAGAATTATAAGGCTCTGCAACAAGAGATATGTTAAAGTTATATGCTGCTGACCGTATGATGCAAACATGAACAAAAGTAGAAAAGTATAAGACAAAATGCATGAGATTAGATCTGGGTATTAAATATAAAAGAGGAATGTAAAACTGTGAAAGGGAACAAAAAAAACACACATGGCTATATGTGAGGTAAACGAAAACAAATAATCCCATCTCTAAAGTGTGGTCTAAATCTAAAGTTTAATCCACACACAGATCGATGTAGTAGCTACATACCAGTCCGAGCACAGCCAGATGGATTAGGTGGTGGAAGATACTCGGAAGTTTTGTGAGTAACGGTTTTGATCCTGTCTTCTGATTCTAGGCAGGCAGTTGATGTTTGTCGATGCCTCTTGCAGAATGATCGCATGCGGATACATTGATCTGCCTCTTCATCCTCCTTTGGTAGAAGAAAAAGTCTATCCTCACTCTCAAGCTACATGGACAGTCAGGATGGCATTCATCAGTAAGAAACATCTCTTGTGAATTAGCTGTGTTTTGAGTACACTTGTGTGTAGGTATGAATGCAAATTTTCCCCGTAAGATATGAAAGTACCTCAACACAGAGACCAGCAGCTCGAGCGCAGAGTGGATGGTATGCCACACGACAAGAATTGTTTGAACACTGGAAATGTAATCATTTTAAACATTATAAAAATTTATCACTGGCCTTTGACAGTAACAACGGCATGTATATGTACAGTTTGTTTAAATGTTAGTAGCGACCAGAATCCATTGTCTAGAACATGACTTATACACGAGCTAAATGACAAACATGTAACTTTGCAGATATCACAATGTAACATTTCAAAAATCTAGATCACTTAGAAAACTGCATAGGACTTGGGCAGTGGACAGGAAGAAACAATATATAAGCATTACTACGACCTCCGCTGGAAAACTAGGACACACATTCCTGCCATATGGAGTTTAAATATGCGTCATAGCTTCTAGAATAAAAATCAATAAGTTGATAATATCTGTAAAAAAAGTCACCAAATTCAGAAGCAATACTTGAAAAGATTTACAGGAATGATCAGAAAATTATGCCACTTTTCCTCTACTGAAAGCCCGTAATATTGGCAGAAATTTTCCTCAGACTAGATATTGGTGTAATGAATCGATCACAATGCATAAGAGTGATTTAATTTCTATTAACATAGAACGAAATCTTACTTGGATACAAGCTCCATAAGATACCCCACATATGGTGCACATCAATTTCCAGCGATCCTAGTTTTGAGAGTTTGGAAATAAAGGAAGACGGATAAGAGCGTTGAAAAGGTCACAGCGTCAGTATAAAGGAAACAGAAAAAGAAAGGAATATAAGCACAAACCTTACTGACTTTGTTCACCCCATCAATCGGTTCCATCTTCTTGACATCAGATAAGCATGTTTCTGAATAAATAGCAAGTGTCAAAAGAAATGGTAAAAGGCATCCTATTTCTTCAGTAGAAAGCAAACTTATACACAACAATAAATCATTAATATCGTACCTGGGATCCATATAGCACAAGCTAGATGAGCCCACCGCCCATCAGTTGTCGGCTTCATAGCACCGCCTAAAAGAAGTCTTTATTATACACTAATGAAAGGACATAAAGACTCCACACGCTGAATGGTACCGTCAAATTACCTACTACAGGACAAAGACAACACCGTGGAGGTATATCAGGAGCTCCGGGACGACATAAGTTGCATAACCACAAAGCACCATCACAGGGTTCTAGCTCTCCATAGCATCCAGCATGGACCTAGTAGTGGACCAGACATATCAAATTGAGTCACACAAAGGACTACAATGTCTAGAACTAAGAGATGCGATAGCTAAAAAAGCTCAGAGCATGAGCAATACCATTATTCTGCATTTATCACATTGCAGGAACAAATTGTTCTCATACTCCTGCAGACAAAAAATAATAAATCAGAACTAACTTATTTAAGCGCAAAAGATTATAATCTCCAATCGAGAAACGAAAAGATCTTAACCTCATCCATGTGGCAGACATTGCACTTATCCAGATCTTTCCAGTCAACACGAACAGGTCGATAACCAGCGGGATGATCTTGACGCCTTCCCAAACTATATTTGCACATAGAAACATTGGACGATAGTCTGGATTTTGATAAACCCTGCTAGATAATGGTTTATTAGGGTGCAACGCATATTAGGTGCGATCACTAGAAGCTAAATGACAATGCAATGGTATAAAATAGGGATCATGCACCCAACAGTATAAAGAGCTGCAGAGAGACATTAAGTGCACAAGCTTGAACATCTTAGAGAAAAAAAAATTGTTTTCTGCATTAAACATTCTGCTAAACATAACTGAACCCTGCTTATACGTACTAGAGACAACACAGAAGTCAGATAACCATAAAATGTTAAATGTCCGGACAATATTTACAATTCTTAGGATACTGAGATGCATGTGCAAACAGATTATCATGAAAACACAGAAATCAATTTAAACGGAACGACTAGATACCTGTACAAGTTTAATGACTTCTGGGTTGGAGAGACCAAACATGTCTGTACCAGATCCATTTAGTTCATCCCCCAAAACATTAGGACTATCAGTAGCACTCTGGACCTTTCTTATCCTGTTATATATCTTATTCCAGCAGGCCGATGGGGTAAGCCCTTTGAACTGCCAAAAAATAGTTATCAGTGTTAGCCAGAGGTGCACGCTTGACCTAAGACACAAATAAAACACATACAAACAGTAATTAGATGTT
The DNA here is from genome assembly GCA_900406495.1 of Sisymbrium altissimum. Taxonomy (NCBI): domain Eukaryota; kingdom Viridiplantae; phylum Streptophyta; class Magnoliopsida; order Brassicales; family Brassicaceae; genus Sisymbrium; species Sisymbrium altissimum. Next base: position 164,702 of record OVBI01000070.1, on the reverse strand, counting down.
TTCAGTTCACCTGCTCTCCACTATCTGCAGTAACTCTAAACAGAGGGCGAGTCTTGGACTCGGCGTCTCTGAGCACTTCCATCTTGTACAAGGCAGATGCTCTATGATCTGCTCCAAAAGCCAAAAGCAACAACCCGCATCACATTGATGAACTAATTTCAACAAACAAATATGGAAAATACATAATTAGTAAGGATGAGCCAAAAACTTATTAACAAATAACCTTTTAGTGATTTGTACTTTCTCATAGCAGTATACCCTTCAGGGCAAATATGATTCTCATCCTTGAAAAACTGAGAGTCTGTCACAATCTTTCCTGTAAGACATGTCATATGCCAATGCATGATCAGTGGAGTTCATTCCTATAGCCAACTGAAATAATCAACCATAGCACGAACGATGATACACCATACTTATAAGTTCCACGCCTTACCAAGATTTATTATTTGCAGATCCCCTATTGTATACCGGAAATTTACAGATTCTGTTGGTCTCAACCACACTTCTCCATCATTAAAGTGATCAGCACCCGAGCTTGAGCTGCCCTCTTCTGTACTATTGGTCCTTTCGGAATACTCGGAATCAGCTCCTTTTTGAAGTTGAGTCATCCTTTCTGGAAGCCTATGTTCCTTCAGATATCTGGGTGAGGCAAAATAATAGTAATTTCAGGACAGGCAACATGTCCAGATTTCATGAAACATAGGGAAACAATTATTGGTCTAACTGTTAATGCAAAAGGTACAGAAAAATCGAGAAAGTAGAATGTCAGTGAAAAGAGGAAGGACTTGCATTTTTGCTTCTTGCATGCCCTCTTCAAACCGAGGTTGTTTGCACTTCAAGTGAGATGGCGAGAGAAGCCCTTTGATAAATGAGGTCGCTTGCTTTACCTTTATTCTATAAAACCAAAGATGTTAATGTAACATTCATCTCAACAACTCGGTAGTAAAACAAGATATTTAACTATTTAGAAAACACTGGCTAACCTCGCAAAATCATGGGTTCCAAAAAATTGTACCAAGACTGATCTTCCTCCAGATACCTTGTTGTTCAGACCTTTCCGCTCGCCGATAACAGCTTCATCCACTATAACTGCTGGCCACATAGCATGACCTGTCCGAAAAGGTAAGCAAATGCAGTGCTATGGAAGTCAGTAGATCGTTTTCCTTGTCTATATGCTTCCAACAGCATCTACTTACTGATAGCCTAGAGAACATTTATAATATATGCACACATATCGGAAATCGGTTTAGTACAAACCAGCTAGTTTCGCCCATACGATGTCTCCAGGCTCAAAATCTTGACAATCCTCCAAATTAGCTGCCAATACAACCATCTCATCGTAATCGCGGCCACCAACAGTCACATCATTTGTACAAAACTTCAGATGTAACTGCTCTATCTCTTTACGAGAAACGAAAAATTTGATCATTTCGCGATCAAGAACTAGATCCTCACTAGATCCATCCTCATATTTAACCTAAAGATGAATTCAACCACCGTTAGAGGACCAAGCTTTTGACTTATCCGTAGCTCACAAAATTACCCAAACTCAGAACCTAATGGCAGAACTCAAGTAGTGTAGACAGAACTACTTACAATGTGACGCTTTCTCTCTAAATTGTATTCAACAATAGAACCTGTATACCAAGAGGCGTCCAGCGGCCAAAAAACCTAGGGATTATCAAACAACAGTTGATTATTAAGATGTCCCCTTCACAACAAAATGGAATGCAATAGCTTAAAGTGAACAATTATCTAGTTTAACACATGCCTTGCATTGCAGCCCTATGAAACTTGTTGGATCCACACCATCATAACTCAACCTGCAAAGTCAAAACTCTCTCATCATACAACACCAAGAGAACAAGCAGCCTGTCCGTTAACAAGAGAACTAAGAAAGCAACAGTTAAAAACAATAGCTCGCAAGGAACCCAAAAGAAGAAGTCCAGAAAAAGTTAAGAAAGTTCCGTGACATTCAATAGCTGAAGAATTGATAGATAAGCCCTAACCTGACCCATCTCTTAGCTAAACCAGAAGCCAGAGACGCCTTGTCCTGATTCTTGACAGAGCTCCCCTTCCTTCGGGATGACCCATTTTGCTTCTTTCCACTCAACGGACCGCTAGTACTACAACCCCTCAAGCCTGTACCAGTAAAACTCCTTAAACTACTCGAAACCTCACCCAACTTCTCCAACTCACAATCACCAATTTTCCTTTTCTTCTGCTTTTTCTCCTCAAACAGAGCGTCTGCATCATCAAGCTTCAAACTTTCACTGTTCCCAGCAACCACCGACTCAAGAAAAGACTCCCGCCGCGAGGACCTCTTACGGCGACGACTGTAGACGCGAACAATCTCAGGACACGGAGTCCGCAACTTGTAATCATCATCCAGGCGACAACAATCGGCATTGCCGCTCACGCCGTTACCTTCGACCTCGAATCGCTCAATCATCGGAAGCTTCTGGGCCTTGACCTTCTTGGACATCAGACTGTGTGAACCGACGGCGTTAATACAGCACAATGACGACGATGAAACGGAGTGATCGAGGTCGTTAGTCGCGCAGCTAACTGGAGCTTCCACGAGGTCGATTTCGATCTGGGTGTCATTCGAAACACACGGCATTGCGATTGTACGGGATGGAGAAAGCATAGGCGCTTCGAAAGGAGACACCTTTGCTTAGTCTATCACACTCCTTCACTGTTCGTTCCCCCAAATTTTGTTCCTAGGGTTTCGGTGGAAGCCAGAAATTAGGGTTTATAAAGCAGAAATCGGAGAGAAAGGAATAGAGAAACAAAAAAAAAAACACAAATTCTTTTGGAGGGAGAAGAAAAAGGCTTACCGTTTCCCGCCGTGTTATTAAGATGACAGCTCTCTCAGATCTATTCGCTTCGTCATTTATATATCTCCGCATGGGTACATATACATGTATTCATGGTGTATGTATGTATATTAGTAATTTTGTAGAAATAAAACAATTTCCACTAGCGATATCGTTGTTTTTTTCAGTCAATTATTTAATTGTTGTTAGGAGTTAGGACAAGAACACACACACAAAAAAAACAAGATATGCGCAATATTAAGGCCCAATTATATCTGCTGAACAAAAAAAGAGACCCTATTATATCTAGATAGTTTTTGGGAAATTACCACACAAAAAAGAGAAAATCAATTATACACATTTGACCCAAAAAAAAATCTAAACTTTTTCATCAATCAAAAGAATTTCTTATTTTTGTTGATTAAGTGTTTTAATCCCAAATTTAGTCTCAAAATTAAGATACGAGATGATATAAACAAAAGAACTATATAATTTTTTGATAAATAATGGAAATAAATAATATAAATTAATACAAGTCATTAATTTTTTATTTTTTAAAATCATTTACATATGTCAATATCTTAAATTAATAAATTATATCTAATAATAACTGTTGGTTAATTATTGAGTTGATTCAGAATATTTTATCTTCTAAAACATTAGCATGTTAAACATATATTTAAAATCCAAAGTTATTTATAAAATAGTTATGAATCAAATTTTATAAATATTACTAATAAATAGTAATCATATTTGGGTCTTCTTTTGTAAACATTATGGTGTTATTGTAGAAGATTCACAAGCTTTTATGAAAAATTATCTATTTATTTTACAAAAATAGATTTTAGGTGAAAACTAAAAATCTAAAAATATGATTTCATCTTTTGATATTACTTTTTTGTCAAAATCAATGAATTATAATTTTTGTGTGTTTATCTTGTCTCATCTACAATTATTCTAATATCCAATAATCTTAATTATTTAACTATTATAATCCAAAATATCAAAAAAGTAAAAAAAAAAATATTACTTTTTGTTTATAAACCATTTCATTTTTAACATTAGTTAATAAAACAGTTTACTCAACAAAATTATATTTTAAAACAGTTTAGTCAAAAAAATCAGGATTAAAACACTTAATCAACAAAGCTTTAAAAAAAAAAAATTGGTTTGTGAAAAGGTTCGAGATTTTTTTGGGTTAAATAAAAAATTTTGGTTAAAATAAAAGTTAGAAAAAATATTTAACAATTTTGCCAATAATTTAATTTGCATTCGTGTTTTAATTAATTTGTTTCTTTAACATTGGTTTAGATCAAATGTGAAGTTATTCTTTCTTTTTTAGATGGAGTCGATCTACTTTTATATTTCCACGAAAATATTATTTATACGGTATCATAAAGATGGAAATGAGTTTGGTGACCAAAAAAAAAAAGATGGAAATGAATTTCACTATTTTTCTTATTTTATTGCCCTATTTTAAACATATACTTGGAACAGGTAGAAAACAACAAGAAACATCTCTCAGTTTGGATCAACCTATTAATAATTGAATCGTCACGATAGATAATCTCTCGACAAATTTGATTTAGGATATATAAATTCGGAGAATATATATGCAACTTAGATTCTACTTGAAACAATTGAAATGAGACACAAGTATATCTACAAGACTACAACGAGTGATTTAAACCATTTATCATCTACAGGGGATTGACAAATGTCATTATCTCGCGAGCTTAAAGTAAGCAAAATAGCAACATTTTTTATAATTTCGGATCTAAAAACTCTTCTCGCTCTATTTATAGTACTGAAAGATCACATTATCCACTTCTCTGTTTTCGGTTAAAATTTAAAGAGTTTGTAACAACAAGATTTTCTATCATCCCTTTGTTGAATCTGACGCACGATGTGGATGGATTTTGAACTCATATCAATCAAGTAGATAAGACGCTAGAAAAAGAACAACACAAAATGACAACTACACTTCTCGTATTAATCCGTATTGTGCCATTTCAGAACAACTAATTTTACCACCTATAGGAAGCCTATAAGGCGAACACTCAATAAGATTGGCTTAGAGCAATTACTGCTCTAGAGTATATGAACCACTGAACAAGGCAATGCATATATAGTATCCATAATAAAAGATTATGACAATGATAAAAAAACAGAGAAAATAATCATCCAATAAGCCAGTGGAAAAGATAAAGGGTCAATCAAGTTCCAACGTAAGAGCCAAACCAAGGATGTTACAAAGTTCCCAAGTTAGATAAGCTTCACATTCTCAACATAGTTAAGAAAGGTGTGAAATCTTTTACCCTGAATCGCTTCCATTCCTTGGATTCCAACTTTTGTGATTGTCTGTCTCTCGACATTGTAGTAGATAACATATGAAGGAAAGAATTCGAAGCACGGTGACAAGACGATATCACTTGTACCAACCATCCCAGCAATGGACATGCTATTTGGAACTGAACCCTCCCACTGAGGAGGTAATACGTATATATACTTAGACCATAGATGTTTTCCAGCGTCTTTAAGAACCCACAGCTCAAAACTTGTACTCGTTCTCTTAACGTAAGGAAGATCTTCCGACGACATAAGCAAACCTAATTTGCCATTGTAATTTATAGCAATCGTTGAACGAGGCAATGCTCTAGTGAATTTTTTCATGAATTTCACAACGCTGAACTTCTCAGACCTCAAATCAAAACGAACTACCATAGAATTCACGGAAGAACTCTTGGGTGAAGCTATATAGTACAAAACACCACTGATGCATATCCATATACGAGAAGCAGAATGTGGTATGCAACATTCGACCATCCTCCATGACATATTTGTAGTTCCTAATGTCAGAACTTGGTGCTCCTCAGAGATCCTATCATCATCACTTAGCGAGTAGGTCATTGACAATACCTTGAACTCTTTGGCAATCGGATCATACCCAAGATAGCTATCTCCAGTCCTCCTCCTCGACTTCAGTTTGGGTAAGGTCAAGGATTGTCTCGTGGTGGGGTTACATATCACCGAGACAGACAGATGATTTCTCCTCCCCTTTATGATCCGCTCAGTGCCATAACAGAAGAAGCCATCGGTACGATCAAAGAACTCGTAGCAACCGGGGAAATGCGCAAGTTGATATTTGGCGGCTACGACAGACGAGCCCTCATCCGGGTTTTGAGGCTGAGGTGACGAGAAGAAGAGAAACTTACGGTTCTCTTTTTTAAGTTTCTCTTTTTTCTTGGAGTAATCTTCGCAGACGTATAGAATCTGAGGGCGAGCACAAGATTTGGTCAAGAACGACTCTGTGAAATCTTGACGGCGAAGTATGGACGCCCAGAGCCTGGATACGCAACGACATCTCGCTATGGACTTTGACGGCATCCTCAAGAATATCTCGATCATCACATCATCTGGAATCGGCAATGAGTTTTGTCTTCCATTAAGAGAGGTCATCGGTTGCGTAACGCGTCGAGAAATGGTTCGACCGTCCTGCGAGACGTTCTGCCGCCGTGATTCCATGGCAGAGACACACCTGAGTTAAACCGTAAGATTCCCCTGAGTTCGTATCGTTCTGAAAAGAGAGAAAGACTCAAACGTAAAGAAGAAAGAAAGTGGTGCAATATATAAAGATTTTTCTCCGTTCTTCACAAAATACAGATTGTGCATGCTATGGTTTATATAAAGTCCCAAAATTAGGGCCCGTAGCATTTTTGTTTTTGTTTTTTTGGTGGCGACTTATATCATGAATAGTCTGGCACATGAAAATAAAAGAAACGGAAGAACATATCAAATTCACATTCTATATATGTAAGGCTTAGTGTATGTCATACACTAATGTCAAGACTATATGAGTTTTCTCGTCTCATCTACAATTATTCTAATATTCAATAATCTTAATTATTTAACTATTTCAATCTAAAATATCAAAAAAGTAAAAAAACATATATTAATTTTTGTTTATCAACCGTTTCATTTTCAACATTAGTTAATAAAACAGTTTACTCAACAAAATTATACATTAAAACAGTTTAGTCAAAAAAATCAGGATTAAAACACTTAATCAACAAAGCTTTTTTTTTTTTTAAATGGTTTGTGAGAAGGTTCAAGATTTTTTTGGGTTAAACAAAAAAATTTGGTTAAAAATAAAAAGTTAGAAAAAATATTTAACAATTTTGCCAATAATTTAATTTCCACTCGTGTTTTAATTAATTTGTTTCTTTAACATTGGTTTAAAATTAAATGTGATGTTATTCTTTCCTTTTTAGATGAAGTCGATCTACTTTTATATTTCCACGAAAATATTATAAGGTATCATAAAGATGGAAATGAATTTGGTGACCCAAAAAAAAGAAGATGGAAATGAATTTCATTCTTTTTCTTATTTTATTGTTCTATTTTAAACGCTTACTTGGAACAGGTAGAAAACAACAAGAAACATCTCTCAGTTTGGATCAACCTATTGATAATTGAATCGTCACTATAGATAATCTCTCGAGAAATTTGATTTAGGATACAGAAATTCGGAGAATATATATGCAACTTATATTCTACTTGAAACAATCGAAATGAGACACAAGTATATATCTACAAGACTAAAACTAGTGATTTAAACCGTTTATCATCTACAGGGGATTGACAAATGTCATTATCTCGCGAGCTTAAGTAAGCAAAATAGCAACGTTTTTTTTATAATTTCGGATCTAAAAACTCTTCTCGCTCTATTTATAGTATTGAAAGATCACATTTTCCACTTCTCTGTTTTGGGTTAAAAATTATAGAGTTTGTAACAACAAGATTTTCTATCATTCTTTGTTGAATCTGACACTGATGTGGATGGATTTTCGAACTCATACCAATAATGTAGATACGACTCTAGAATCAGAAACACACAAAATGACAACTACACTTGTCGTACTAATCCGTATTGTGCCATTTCAGAACACTCAATAAGATTTTTTCAAAAACTTGGCTTAGAGCAATCACTGTTCTAAAGTATATTAACCACTGAACAAGGCAATGCATATATAGTATCCATAAAAGATTATGACAATGACGAAAATCAGAGAAAATAATAATCCAATAAGCAAGTGGAAAAGATAAAGGGTCAATCAAGTTCCAACGTAAGGGCCAAACTAAGGATGTTACAAAGTTCCCAAGTTATATAAACTTCACATTCTCGACATAGTTAAGAAAGGTGCGAAATCCATTACCCTGAATCGCTTCCATTCCTTGGATTCCAACTTTTGTGATCGTCTTTCTCTCGACATTGTAGTAGATAACACACGAAGGAAAGGACTCGTGGCACGGTGACAGGACGATATCACTTGTACCAACCATCCCAGTAATGAACATGGTATATGGAATTGAATCCTTCCAGTGAGGAGGTAATACGTATGTATAGTTAGACCATAGATGTTTTCCAGCGTCTTCAAGAACCCACAGCTCAAAACTTGTACTCGTTCTATTGACGTAAGGAAAATCTTCCGACGACATAAGCAAACCGAATTTGCCATTGTAGTTAATGGGAATTGTAAAATCAGGCCGTGCTCTCTTGAATGTTTTCATGAATTCCACAACGCTGAACTTCTCAGACCTCAAATCAAAACGAACTACCATATAATTCTGGGAAGAACTCTTGGGTGAAGCTACATAGTACAAAACACCACTGATGCATATCCATATACGAGAAGCAGAATGTGGTATGCAACATTCGACCATCCTCCATGACATATTTGTAGTTCCTAATGTCAGAACTTGGTGCTCCTCAGAGATCCTATCATCACCACTTAGCGAGTAGGTCATTGACAATACCTTGAACTCTTTGGCAATCGGATCATACCCAAGAAAGCTATCGTCAGTCCTCCTCCTCGACTTCAGTTTGGGTAAGGTCAGGGATTGTCCCGTGGTGGGGTTACATATGATCCGCTCAGCGCCACAACAGAAGAATCCATCGGTATGAGCAAGGAAGTAAGGGCAACTGGGGAACTTCGCAAGATAATATTTGGCGGCTACAACAGACGAGTTCTCATCCGGGTTTTGAGGCTGAGGTGACGAGAAGAAGAGAAACTCACTATTCTCTTCTTTCTTGAAGTAATCTTCGAAGACGAATAGAAGCTGAGGGCGAGCACAAGATTTGGTCAAGAACAACTCTGTGAAATCTTGACGGCGAAGTATGGACGCCCAGAGCCTGGATACGCAACGACATCTAGCTATGGACTTTGACGGCATCCTCAAGAATATCTCGATCATCACATCATCTGGAATCGGCAATGAGTTTTCTCTTCCATTAAGAACGGTCATCGGTCGCCTAACGCGTGGAGAAATGGTTCGACCGTCCTCCGAGACGTTCTGCCGCCGTGATTCCATGGCGGAGGCGCACTTGAGTTAAACCGTAAGATTTCCCTGAGTTCGTATCGTTCTGAAAAGAGAGAAAGACTCAAACGTAAAGAAGAAAGAAAGTGGTGCAATATATAAAGATTTTCTCTGTTCTTCACAAAATACAGATTGTGCATGCTTTGGTTTATATAAAGTCCCAAAATTAGGATCCTGTAGCATTTTTTTTTTTTTTTTGGTGGCGACTTATATCATGAATAGTCTGGCACATGAAAATAAAAGAAAGGGAATAATATATTAAATTCACATTCTATATATGTAAGGCTTAGTGTATGTCATACACTCATGTCAAGACTATATGTGTTTTCTCCCTTCAATATTTCGTCAGCTTATTGATGTATTAGTAGTGTCTTGCCAAATTTTCTTATATATCTACCCATCCTTTTGTGGCGAATTAAGTGTTTTTTTGAAAAATAGCAACATTTCGTAGACTTCTCTGTTTTTGATTAGTCTTTAAAGAGTTCGCAATAACAAGAGTTATTTCTCTTACACAAGGTAGCCATAATGTGGACTGCATAGATAGCTCTTCGTTCAACTTCTTCTTCTTTACAATGTACCTTTATCTCGATGTCTCTTAAGAAGTTTGACTAATGGTAAAGAAACTCGAAGAACGTAGCTCAGATTCTACTCGATCCAATCGAAATGGCACAAATATATTCATCTAATTAAATGGGCTAAAGTGAATTTGAACAGAGATTTAAGAGTGATGCTAAGCCCATCCCTAATAAGAAAGCCGAGAAATAGATATTCTTGCCATTTTAAACAGCTAATTTTACCGCAAGGCGAACCCCTCTACTCCAGAGTATATGAGTCACTAAACAAGACGATGCATAAAATATAGGCGATGCATAGAGTATTCATAAAAGATTAAGACAATCATAGAAAACAGAGAAAATATTCATATATAAGCCAAAAAGTGATAAGTAAAAAAAGACAGTGTAAAGATAAGCATGTATGATTCTTACAGTATGAATTCATCTGTAAAATATTATTGAAGGAAATTAAGAAACCAAAAACAGATTAATTCACTATCTATATGTTGGAAGTGTCTGAATTCATCTGTAAATTATGATCTAAACTCTCTGTTTTTCTTCCTTGTATAAGTATGAGGTTATTGATGCAAGTCCCTGGTTTTTTCAGTATACAGAAAAAAACAAAAAAAAATTATAATTACTCGATACAATCGAAATGGTTTGGTTAGTTCATTTTTTCCCCTAAGTAACAATCAACTAACAAGTAGGTGGAGTAAGACCCGGTTCGAATGAAACCGGTTAAAGACGACCGGGGTCAATCAAAATAGTGAGTTGGTTAGTTAAACAACCCTAGGGATTTAAATACAGTATTTCGTCCAGCTCTATTTGTCCCTCTCGCCAACTATCATCTTCTTCCTCCTCCTTCTCCGCCATTTTTGTCGCTCTAAAACCCTATCATGCTCTACTGAATCCCTGCCTACTCAATTGAGCTCTCTCTCGCGCTTTCCGACCGGAAATTTCAAATCGATTCCACCAGCGCCTCTGATCGTCTCTGCCTCCTTCCTTCTAGTGTACTCTGTCAACTGCTGTATCGATTTCCAAACTCCCTGGAGAATGGATCTGCCTAGCCTCGCTTTGATCCTCCGAGCCGCCGCGCTCAGTCCCAATCCCGATGAACGCAAAGCTTCTGAGCAGAAACTCAATCAGGTCTCTTAATTGCTGTTTTTTTTTATATTCTTCGCGAGCTTGATTGGTTACAGATTATATGCTTTTGATTTTTAAGTTGGCGTTATCGTTTTGAGCTGAGTTCGTGTAAAGATAATCCTTAATCTGATAGATCGCTATTGCTTTTAATCACATATATCTGATTTCCATTGGTGTTGCGGTTGGAAGTTACGATTTCTATTGGATTAAGTTTTGGAGTTCCTAATGTGCCTGTGTTTCTCGTTATTTCTCTTCTCTTGCAGTTGCAGCACACGCCACAGCATTTGGTGAGGTTGTTGCAGATAGCTGTGGATGGAAACTGTGATATGGCAGTGCGTCAGATTGCTAGTATTCAGTTCAAGAACTTCATTGCTAAGAACTGGTCACCTGATGATTCTGGTATTTAATAAGAATTTTGTGATTCTCTTGTCCCGTTTTGATTTTACGGAGGGTTTTAGGTTGATTTGTTTATCTGACGGTGCAGGAGAGCAGCCGAGGATATTGCAAAGCGACAAAGAATTGGTGAGGGATAACATCCTCGTCTATGTCACTCAAGTTCCGACCTTACTCAGGTAGATTTGCCGAATTTAGCTTTGGGACTTATCATTCTAGTCATTCGGTTTCTTATCAGCTCATTTATCTGTGGTTTTTACTAATTTGTCTGCCTGAGGTTTGACTTCAAGTGACTTTGTGAAAATATGCCATAATATGTGTGGCTAATTACGTGTGTCATCATCTTGTCTGAGAGATAGTCTTTAACTAGATAGTCCTCACTTTTTGTTTGACTTAGATCTGCAGCAGGCTCATATATGTATCATCCATTTTGTTTGACTTGGATCTGCAGCAGCCTGTTTAAGATCTGCTAGATATTATGAAATAGTGGATGGTGGATGATATTTTCAGAAGATAGAACGTTTTCTATATTTTCTCAACGCCAATCATAATTCTGTGTTTTCTCCTAATTTTCCTGATCCAGATCACAACTTGGAGAGTGCCTCAAGACAATTATATATGCTGACTACCCAGAACAATGGCCACGTCTTCTGGATTGGGTGAAGTACAACTTGCAGAATCAACAAATTTATGGATCTTTGTTTGTGTTGCGGATACTCTCTAGAAAATATGAGTAAGTTCATCTCTTTCCATTTGTATCCCCATTCGTGTGTGTATGATTCAAAGATTTGCTAGCGAAAGTTTTTGTACGATTGTCTACCGTGGCAGTAGCGCAAATTTAACTGTTTCAGTGTATCACACACAGTAAAAAAATTGACTTGGTAACCACTCCTGAGTAAAAAAAAAAAAGTTTAAGAGAAGAGACACATGTATTGGACATGGAGTGTTATGATTGAATTTGAAAAGTGTATTATTAGAATACAATGATGTTAATGGCTCTTTCAAACAATATTCCTAATGTCTTACGAAGTTTAGATGAGTTCCAGCTAGGAACGAAAGGTGTGCATTACATGTAAAGAAGTAGCAAATCTAGATGACAATCTCGTTGTTTACGCATAAGTAGCCCATCCCCTTGATTCTGTTTCATAATTTTGTTTTCTAGGTTCAAGTCAGACGAGGAGAGGATACCAGTTTCCCGCATTGTGGAGGAGACGTTTCCTCTACTTCTGACTATTTTTAATGGGCTTATCCAGATAGCAAATCCCTCACTGGAGATAGCAGAATTTATGAAGCTGATATGCAAAATATTTTGGTCATCCATATATGTAAGTCGCTAGCGAGATCAGTTACTTGTGCTTTTCTCGGCGGAATTTTACATTTTGTTTTTCCTAAATTTAATATGTGCATATCCCTAAAATACAATTCAAACCAGTTAGTGTTTGTGTAGTATTTATTTATTGAAGTGAGAGATGTGGGACAAGGACTCCTAGATAGGTGGTTCCAACTCCACTTGTGATCCCTGTCTATGGTGTCTTATCATATTGGCAATCGGCAAATTTGCTAGTTAGTCTCTTTTTTTTTTGGTATAGCGAATCCCCAAAAAAATAAATTAAACATGGCATCATAGGCTTCCTGACGCCGTCCCTGTTATTGTTATTTTTCTTTCAAGTTTTCATAATGATTTACGGAAATCCTGATCTTCATTGTACTAGTTTCCAAAGATTCACCACATGATTCATTAAGTACTATATTCTGTGGCAGCTGGAGCTCCCAAAGCAACTAGCTGATCTAAACGTATTCAATACCTGGATGGTTCTGTTCTTGACTCTTTCGGAGCGTCCTGTTCCAGTTGAAGGCCAGCCTATGGATCCGGAACTTAGAAAATCTTGGGGCTGGTGGAAGGTCAAGAAGTGGACAGTGCACATCTTAAACAGGCTCTATAGTCGGTATGTCTCTAAAAATATGTTAAACAAAAATACTCTTGGAAGGTTCATTGAACTTTTGTGAACATTTGTTGTGATAGGTTTGGAGACCCAAAACTTCAAACACCAGAAAACAAACCTTTCGCCCAAATGTTTCAAAAGACTTTTGCAGGCAGAATTTTGGAAGGCCACCTAAATTTTCTGAATATAATTCGTGTTGGAGGTTATCTTCCTGACAGAGTTACCAATCTTCTCCTTCAGTACTTAAGCAACAGGTTTGTGTTACAGTTCCTTGTGTGCTTTAGTTTCATTGGCATCAGAATGCCCACTTGGCTGACTCAAATTCTCATATTGTAGATTTGTTTTTTGGTCAACCATTTTAACATTATTGATTTTAATTAGAACACACTAGATGTTTTAAATTTTGTAATTTTACACTACTCTGCCTTTTATCGTGTATTAAGATGTATTTTGCCATCTTCCCTCCAGCATAAAAATAAATGAAAAACCTACTACTATACTTTTGACATATGTGCCATCTCTCGTTGAAGGGAGTTCTTAATCCTCTGACACTAACTCATTGTATCTGCAGCATTTCGAAGACTAGCATGTACAATTTGCTGCTGCCTCGGCTGGATGTTCTGCTTTTTGAGATTGTTTTCCCTCTAATGTGTTTTAATGACTCTGATCAACAACTTTGGGAAGAAGACCCACATGAATATGTGAGGAAAGGTTACAGTAAGTATTAAAAAAAGGTGACTTTCTTGAAAAGTCTTAAACATATCATATTTAATGATGTCTTATGTGCCGCATTGCAGATATTATTGAAGACTTGTACAGTCCGCGAACAGCGTCTATGGACTTTGTAAATGAATTGGTTCGAAAACGTGGGAAAGATAACCTCCCAAAATTTGTTCAGTTTGTTGTAGGAATCTTCAGGAGGTATTCCATTTGAGCTTTTCTGCTTGGATCCTTTTCTTTCAGTTGTGTCTTGTTGTGAACTTGTTTTTCCACTGTTTGTAGTTATGACGAAGCTCCTGCTGAACATAAGCCTTACCGTCAAAAAGATGGCGCTATGCTTGCTGTTGGAGCTCTTTGTGATAAACTGAAGCAAACGGATCCCTATAAATCTGAACTAGAGCGTATGTTGGTGCAACATATTTTTCCTGAATTCAATAGTCCAGCTGGACATCTTAGAGCAAAGGTATTCATTGTTTCTGGTTTGAAACTGTGTCGTTGATACCTCGAAAATCAATGGTTGCCATAATAGGGTTTCTGTTGTACTTCTCAATATATTTGAGAATTCTCTGTATCATTGCTGTAAAATTTTGAACAAAAAGAAGAAACAAAAGGATAAATTATTGCGATATTTGGGCAACTGCTGCAAGTTCTGGATATTTTAGGATGGACTTCCTGTTTTATGTCCAGTATTAGAGAGTATATTCTTTGGGAGCCCCTTGATCTGTTTAACGATTGAGTTTTTGGATGTAGGCCGCATGGGTAGCTGGACAGTATGCACATATCAACTTCTCAGATCAGAACAACTTTCGTAAAGCATTGCACAGTGTTGTTTCGGGAATGCGCGATCCTGATCTGCCCGTCCGTGTTGATTCAGTTTTTGCATTACGTTCATTTGTTGAGGCGTGCAAGGGTATGTGATTTTCTCCTACGCATTTGTATGGATGAATCCGTTTGCACTTGGTTACCGTGTGCCTTACCTTCTTGATTGTGTGTGGATTTATATATGTCTAATTAAAACTCTCTGGTCAAACATGCAGATTTGAATGAGATACGTCCAATCCTCCCTCAATTACTTGATGGTAGGTAATCTTGTTTGTTAAAACTAGATAGTCAGTATCGATGAAGTAGACTAATGCTTTCACTTAATGGTGATCTTGCTCCTCTCAGAATTTTTCAAACTCATGAATGAGGTAGAGAATGAAGACCTTGTTTTTACGTTGGAGACCATTGTCGATAAGTTCGGCGAGGAGATGGCTCCTTATGCTTTTGGATTATGCCAAAATCTGGTAAGAAAATGAGCTCTCTCATGTGTCTAGTTTTCTTGAATATTTGAACTTTGAGACTTATGTATTTCTGCCTCTCCTTTTTCTCAGGCGGCTGCATTTTGGAGGTGCTTAAACACGTCTGAAGCCAGTGATGATACGGATGACGTGGGAGCTTTAGCTGCAGTTGGTTGTTTGCGGGCCATAAGTACAATCCTTGAATCTGTTAGCAGTCTTCCTCAGCTGTTTGTTGAGATAGAACCAACGATACTTCCAATAATGCAGAAAATGTTGACCGCTGATGGCCAAGGTAAATTGATCCGTACAAATACTTCTTTAGTTTATCTCATTGAGTTCTGGTCCTTAGTTTGTGGACTCCGAGCATAAGTAAATTATATTTTGACCAGGTGATGGACTTTTGGACTGATTTGTTAGCCATTTTGATTTATTCCATGAGCATGAAATTTTAGATAGTACATTTATATAGCCTTTCATTTTTTTTTAACCCTTTTGTTCTGTAAGTAGCATCAGATCTCAAGATCACTCATTTCCTTTTCCAACTATTTCAACACCGATACTAAAGCATTTAAATTTTCATCATGTTTGCTTTGGCAGACGTATTTGAAGAAGTTTTGGAGATTGCATCATACATGACCTTTTATTCACCTAACATTTCCTTGGACATATGGAGTCTCTGGCCATTAATGGTGGAAGCGTTGGTCGATTGGGCAATTGATTTCTTTCCAAGTATGGCTTCTCCCTCATATTTGTTTTCTGTATAGTTTACTCTGTCAATGTAGAACCTCCATGTCAATCTTTTTTGTTACATACACTAAGCTGTTCATTGGAAATGTAGATATTTTGGTTCCAATGGACAACTTTATATCGAGGGGAACTGCTCATTTCCTCACTTGCAAGGAGCCCGACTATCAGCAAAGTCTATATAATGTTCTTTCAACTGTAAGTATATTTTCTGATAGTTATAGTGCAATTATGGTCTGTGCTTGTTGATAGTTCTGAACTGTAAGGTTATGGAGTTCTTGTACATATTATGAAGAATAGAATCTTCCTTTATCGTATAACATAAATTGCGAATTATCCATGTCTATATACTGGTAGAAAGCAGTTAGTCTCTAGCATATTAGGTAAACACTAAGAATACGTATTACATACGACAATTCTTGCTGCCGTAGTATGGAGATGTTGCACATATAGAAGTAACTCTCAAGTTTCTCTACCCAAGGAAATCACTCACCAGTCTGCATAACAATACCATTTGTTATCTTCATAGCTAATTATGTCTTACGTTTCTGTTTTTACAGCTTATGACCGACAGAAACATAGAAGACAGTGATATTGAATCTGCTCCAAAGCTTATTGAAGTTGTTTTCCAGAATTGCAAAGGGCAAGTGGATCAATGGGTTGAACCATATCTGCGACTCACTATTGATCGGTTACAACGAGCGGAGACTTCATACTTAAAGTCTCTTCTTATACAAGTGGTAAGAACTGTGTGGAGAATTTGCTGACCTGCTGTGATTCCAAATTACCAGTTTATTTGTTTAATTATAAGTGACATGTTCTCTCAATGTCACTATACGAATCAGGCGGGATACATCGATGGGTTGAACTTTCGTTGCAAGTGAACCAGCATTATACATCTTAAATTTTGCTCTCTAGATCAAGTTCTCAAAGAAAATTATGATTTCTATTCGCAGGTGGCAAATATGCTTTACTACAATCCAGGTTTGACGCTTGGTGTATTGCATAACACGGGGCTTGCTTCAACAGTGTTTGATCTTTGGTTCCAGATGTTGCAACAAAAAAAAAAGAGTGGTCTGCCAGCAAATTTCAAAAGGTATCTTGATGCTATTTATTATGTCTTATCTTATTCATGGTAAGCTACTAAGCTGTTTTAGTGTAATGGTGGGACTTTCTATTTTCACACTGTGATTAGCTGATAAAGAGGTTGCTCTTTTTATATCAGGGAACACGATAAAAAGGTTTGCTGCTTGGGTTTGACTTCATTACTTGCTCTCCCGGGTGGTCAATTCCCCGACGAAGCGCTGCAGCGTGTTTTCAGGGCAACACTTGATCTTCTAGTAGCATATAAGAATCAGCTAGCTGGTATGTTGTGCTTATGATCCATTTTCTCTCCTCTTGTCGTGGTACCGTATACAATTATTCTCTTTCCCATATTTCTCGCAGAAGCAGCAAAGGAGACAGAAGTAGATTATGAAGAAGAGATTAATGGACTCGAGAGTGATGACGACGATGATGATGATGGGTCTGACGGGGAGATGGGGATGGACGATACCGAGGATGGAGAGGAAGCAGAAAGCAGGAAACTGCAGAAGTTAGCTGCACAGGTTTGTCAAGTGTTTGTATCGACTTCCCTCTGCCAAAGATGCTTTTTTTTTTTTCTTTCTGGAATTGACTCTTTACCTATTCGCTTGTTCATTTCATAGGCAAGGTCCTTCCGATATGATGATGATGACGACGATGATTCTGATGATGACTTTAGCGATGACGACGAGTTCCAGTCACCCATCGATGAGGTGGATGCCTTTGTATTCTTTGTCGACGCAATCAGAGGTACCGCTATAGAAAATCTTCTCGAGTACAGAATATAATAGGGAGCATCACTTTCTCCGTTGTACATCTTACTTAATCACATCCTTGTCCTTTAAACAGTTATGCAGGCGTCAGATGCGCAGAGGTTTCAGAACCTTAACCAGTCACTGGACTTCACTTATCAGGCGATCGCAAACGGAATAGCACAGCACGCAGAGCTGAGAAGAGTGGAGATCGAGAAAGAGAAGCAAAAGAAGGCAGCAGAAGCTGCTGCGACTCCTGTTCCTGCTATATGATCTTTGAGCTTGGATGATCAAAGCCATAGTGTGTCTGATAAGCACAAACAATTCATTTTGGTGAGATTCTCGTTCATACATATTCAGCATTGCCTCTTGCTTCCAGTTTATACAAACAAAGAAGCAGATTTTGTGGATTTTAGCAAACAAACATCATCATCTCCAGAGCCTTGTGAGACCGTGTGGTTGCGGTCAGAAGGTTTGAATGTTTTGGTGAGAATTGATTGACGATGATGATGGAGTCTCTTGTGGTCTGAAGAAAAGGTGTGAACTATTCTTCTTCTTCTTCAATGGTTCTGTGTGTTTTGTTGTGTCTCTTCTGGATTGGTTTGTATTCATAAAGAAATATATTTTTTTGGGGAGGGGAGAGGGTGGGGGATTGTGTACTCTTTTATCCATGCTTCACAACTGCACACATTGTGTCTTGTCTTTTTGGGATGTTTTTAGATTCTTAGGAAAGTTAAAATTGAATTTTTGTGATCTCACACAGAGATCAGTAAGGTCACTCATCAGGTTGTACGACCATTCTTTCATAAAGTGAAAATCATTATCTGTCATTCAAAAGTTTCTTTAGACATAAAAGTTTCATTACCGTATTTTTAGTAATCAATTAAATAAAATTAAACGTTAATCCCGTTAACTGTATATGAATGTAAATAACGATACCATTTGTAATTCTAGCTTTGAATATCCAAGTTCATCTTTATAACTTTTCTCTTCTACAGAGTACAGATAATAAGTTATCATGATAAAATATAATCTTAGACTTCTTAGCGATTAGAAAACAAAAACGAAAATGGAATTAGTTTAATTTTCATTACACCACCCTTTGGCATTCGTATATACAATAAACAACTCGTCCTTGCTAGACTAAAAATCTCATTATCTTGCTCTTTCCCCAAGCAAACTCTTTCTACCCAACTTCCTCTCAGTTTCTCTCAGATCTTCTTCTTGCTTCGATCTAGCAGTAGCCATGGAAGGAACACAGCAGCCTCGACTTGTTCTTGCCAACAAGCTTTTCCTCCTCACTCATCCCGATGTACTAGACATCGAGAAAGTCACTCTCAAGTCTGATATTTTGGAATCCATCAAAGCTGACAGTTACGTTTCTTCGTAGTTCCTTACTCTACTGGTTATGTGTGCTCGTTTATATTTGCTGTTATACTGAGGTTTTGGTTGTTCTTGTGATATATAGATATGGCTCCCTTGTACGAAACCCTTACGGCATCCTCGGTTTCAGATTTGGATCAAAGCTTTCTTGACTCTATGCATTCGAGTAACAACGAGGAGCTTAAGAAGCTCGATGAGAAGTAAGTTTCCTTCTGTTTCTGCTTCCGCTTCCCCTCGTTGACAATTCTGGAGAAAATTTTTTGTAATGTTTTCAGAATTGTATAGAACCTGTTCTGCTTTTTTATCTTAGACGCCACTTTCCTTCTCCTTTGTTTAGGATTACAGATGCAGAAGAAAATTTGGGTGAGAGTGAAGTCCGTGAAGCTCATCTCGCCAAGGCTCTATATTTCATCAGGATTAGTGACAAGGTAAGTGATTAGAGTCTGCTACTGTTAAAAGAGTTTCTGCACTTCATTAGCCATTAAAATGTTTCTTCTTTGATCTAACTAGGTAAAAGCTTTGGAGCAACTAAAACTTACTGAAGGCAAAACTGTTGCTGTTGGGCAGAAGATGGACTTGGTCTTCTACACACTGCAACTCGCTTTCTTCTATATGGATTTTGATCTGATATCAAAGAACATTGATAAAGCAAAGAAGTAAGTAATTGTTTTGTTTTCCCGCTGCATCTTTTGTGCTTAAGTTAGCATAAACTGGATATCTTTGGTCTAACAGTGTCGGTTTTCTATCGCCAGGTTGTTCGAAAAAGGAGGTGACTGGGAAAGGAAGAACCGTTTAAAAGTCTATGAGGGTTTGTATCACTTGTCCAGTAGAGATTTTAAGAAAGCGGCAAGCTTGTTCTTGGATTCCATTTCAACGTTCACCACATCTGAACTCTTCCCATACGAGACTTTCATATTCTACACCGCCCTCACTAGCATCATAACTTTGGACAGAGTTTCTCTTAAGCAAAAGGTATATATGTCTCTGATATTTGAGTTGTTTAGTCTTATTTGTGACATTGTGATGTTTCCTTTTGCAATAATGCGAGTCTTTTGAGCAACGGTAACTTGCTCTGTAAATTACAGGTGGTTGATGCGCCTGAAATATTAACGGTCATTGAGAAAATCCCGTTCCTATCGGAGTTTCTGAACTCCTTGTA
This sequence comes from Sisymbrium altissimum, assembly GCA_900406495.1. Taxonomy (NCBI): domain Eukaryota; kingdom Viridiplantae; phylum Streptophyta; class Magnoliopsida; order Brassicales; family Brassicaceae; genus Sisymbrium; species Sisymbrium altissimum. The sequence continues at coordinate 144,351 of OVBI01000070.1, read as the reverse complement.
CGACTGTCAGTACAAGGCTTTCTTCTCTGCATTTGGTAATGAGTTACTTCACTTGTCCTATTTACAAAAATTGTTCCTTCCTACAACTTCTCGTCCCTTAGAAATTCATTTTTCGGTTTTGTACTCAGCTGGACTAGCAGAACAAATCAAGCTTGACCGATACCTTAACCCACACTTCCGATTTTACTTGAGAGAAGTTAGAACAATGGTCTACACCCAGTACCTAGAATCCTACAAGAGCGTGACCATCGAATCAATGGCACAGACGTTTGGTGTCTCTGTAGATTTTTTAGATCAGTAAGTGACACTAACTCTTTGCTTACCAAAACCCTTTCTTTTTCTGAATAAACATAAAGATCATTCTATGGTTCTATTTGTTTTATAGGGAACTATGGCGCTTCATTGCAGCTGGGAAACTTCATTGCAAGATCGACAAAGTTGCAGGCATTCTTGAGACAAACCTCCCAGATGTGAAGAACGCACTGTACCGATCGACCATCAAGCAAGGAGACTCCCTGCTGAACCGGATACAGAAGCTATCGCGTGTTATCGACATTTAAGACTAAAAAAGATTTATAAGGTTTTCTTTCCTCGATTTACCCCAAAACTAATCAAATAAAACCAATGATTAAATTATTGTGTAAAGTCTTACTGTACGATCCAAACTTGAAGGAAAATAACAAATATGAATCTATATTTTCTTTGCTTTTTCTGAAGGAGACAAAAAAAACGAAAGAAGAATTTTATGAAACTTTGTATAAGAGTAACAAATGAAGAAATAGATAGAACGAATTGAAGATAAGGTCACGAGGAAGAACAGCAAGAGAAGCCGAAGCCTTGATTGGAGCCCTTATTGTCGTCCTTAACGAGACTTACTCGGTTGTTGGAGCTCAGTTCGGTTTTATATGTGTCGGAGTTGAGTTGTTTCCGGCTAACATTGGTGTAGATGTCGCGGGTTACCATTTCGAAAGCAGTTTTAACGTTTGTAGAATCGAGAGCCGATGTTTCCATGAAGAATAGTCCTTCGGTTTCCGCTAGGGCTTTGCCTTCTTCCACACTCACCGCTCTCATGCTTTCTAGGTCGCACTTGTTTCCCACCAGCATCCTCGCCACTGTTGTATCCGAATGTGCTGGCCAAAATAAAAGAATCAAATATAAAAACCAACATTCAAATCAAAATTTAACAGATTCATATAAACAGAGAATATATATATATATATAGAGAGAGAGAGAGAGAGAGAGAGAGTTATGGTTAAATAATGTGAATCAAGAGGAAGTTAAAGAAAGTATAATGGACATTATGTTACCCTACTTCTTACAGAAAGTGTAACCACTTTTACCACTCTTTCTCCTTTTAGTAAGTTCATATATGTAGTAGCTAATATCAAAAGATGTTTTCTTGGCGCCTAACGTCTAAAGAGAGATTCAAGAACAAATATAATGTGTTGTTTGAGTCCTTGGGAAATTCCAGAAATAGGGCCAAAAACAAGTCTAAATTTACCACAAGCATGAAGTATACACTTATACACGTATATAAATCCAAAAGAGTTTTACTATTTTGAGTGTGGAAGACTTTCTTTTCAAACTATACAGTTTACTTTCGGCCTAAGCAATACGAATGTCTCCATAAAACCTTCAGATCTAATAGTCCATACAAGAATCTAAACTCGAACTGTTTGAGCACACAATCCACCAAATCTGGAGAAGAACCAGAAATTCTACCAAATACAGCTTTGGCACTTATGCAATTTTCAGACAAATATAAGGACCAAATTAGCTAAAACCTTACAATGCTCAAAACAGATTTCATTTCAATTCAGAGAAATTAGCCAAACGTAAGTCAATATAAGCTTAACTAAGAAAACTTACTCTTGAGCTCATCGAGCCAACGTCCAACACTCTCGAAGGTGGACCGACGGCTGATGTCGTAGACGACGAGCGCACCGACAGCGCCGCGGTAATAAGCAGAGGTGACGGCACGGAAGCGTTCTTGACCAGCAGTATCCCAAATCTGAGCTTTGACCTCTTTGCCTTCGATTTCCATGCTCTGCGTCTGGAACTCAACCCCGATCGTTGCTTTGGAATGTGCGTTGAACTCGTTCCTCGCGTAACGAGAGAGAAGGTTCGATTTCCCGACGGCCGAGTCTCCGATGATCACAATCTTGAAGAGATACTCCTCTCCTCCTTCGTCATCCGAAGACATCTCTTTCTTCGCTCTTCTTCTTCTTGATTTCTAGAGAGAGAAAGTTGCGACTGGTTTTAGCGTTAGAGAGAGAGAGAGAGAGAGAGAGAGACGGAGGTTTGTGGGAAAGAAAGAAAACAAGCTGGCGAGGAGGACATACTGCGCATGAAGTGGTTCAAATCATTTTATCATTATTATTTTTTTGAATTATGTGCCGTGAAACTCGGTGGAACTATAAATTCTTATATTTAAACGGTTTATTATTATGAGAGAGAATGGGCCAAAATATGTTCTATTTACCCAAAATGCCCACATGATCGATAACGTTAAAGTAGCTCTCAGGCCTTTGAGCCAGGTTGGCCTTAAATTAGTTTTGGTCCATGTAGTTGCTGTTAAAACAAAGAGGTATGTGAATCGTTAGTATAAAGTATAAACACGATTAGTACATTTATATAGTTAGTGGGTTGAATTTAAAATGTGGGATGTATATGTAGAAGACAGGTTTTATCACATTTTCACATAATACGTTCGTTACTTAAAAAAGAAAAAAAAAAGTGAGGAAACCTTCCGTCCAAATTTTCATATGCTTTAGGGGACATTACCTTTTTGATCAAATATGAAACTATAGAAAATCCATTGTAAAATTCACGGGGCCACGTTTCCTTTTCAATCTAACTTTAACCTAAGGGTCATGTTCCCATTTTAAAATTTATCCGTCATACAGAGACAGAGACAACGAGGAGGAAATCGCATGACACTTTCTATATAGATTACGTTAAAAAAAGAATGACGATAGTAAGAAACTAAAGACTTGGTTTATCAGAAAATAAACAAATTTAAAGATTTTTTAATAGCTAGTTATCATTTCGAGGTGGTAAATAATTTCAAGGATTTCTTTAAATTATAAACTGTTTATTAAGATGTACATTAGTTAATGATCTACAAATATATATTTGTGCTATGTTTTCCTACTATTATTTTAATACCTATAATGTTAATTTGTATAGCTTTAGTTTATGTTTATCAGTCAAAGTTAGTTATAACTTATAACCGAACCATCTTTTTATTGTACTACTATTTTTTTAACGGCGTTTAGCTATATCAAACATCTTTTCACGTCACCAATCAGACCGTAACAATAACGCTATTTTAGACTAAAATGTTTTCTCTTGCAGAAAGCCAGAAGATACCTTCGGTTCATGTTTTCCCTTTCACAACGACTTTCTGTCGGAAACTATCACACACATTACACATATTCCTTCCTCGTCCATACGAGTGTTTAATTTATAGGATAGCGATTTATTTCTTTTCTTAGAAATCATCTACTTTGAATCATTCAAGCACAAAATATATAAAGAATAAATAACCTATGTTCTCACATACGAAACTGAAGACGAACATTCCCTTACGTTGGTCAAAATTTGACCTAAGTTACCGGGAGAAGTGGAAGAACAAGAGGAGACTATGTTATATATAGAGTCATCTTAAATTGTAAATTTGATGTATAATACAATTCCAACTAGAGGGAATGTTTTGTTAGTCAATTCTTATTTGCATGAAACATAGAATTAAGACTTAACACACAAAAAACATAGAATTATATGGAAAGGACGATAAAGTGAAATAAACGACATAAATTAAATATTTTGTTCACACATTACAACGACACTGGTTTGAGCTAGATTGATTTAATAAAAACAAAATTTCAAACTCGAGAGAATGTTTAGTCAGTCAATCTTTTTTGTCTCCTAGTTTGCATGAAACACATAATTAAGTTATAAGGTCGATAAAGTGCAACAAGTTACAGAAATTAGACACAATTATTAAGAAATTATAACCAAAATTTTTTTGAGCTAGATTATTTCAATTTTTTCTTGTATACCAATTTACTATAGACTACTAGTTTATATGTTTTTATATATATAAAAGTACATAGTATATTAGTATTTAAATTATTCAAAAGTTGTAAATGCAGATAGATATATATGTTACATTAACAAAAACAACATTTTTCTCTCCATTTTCGCGTTTGAAACTTTGAAACAATATTGATAACTAGAATTACATATTATGTGTTTTTAGAAATAAATACTAGCTTTTTAATAAGAGTAACGCTATTCATATGGATTAAAGAAGTTCTTAAATATAAAAATTTAATCTTTTTAAATATACATCTTTCTAAATATTAAAATTAAATTCAAAATTTATTTTATTTAAATAGATGAGAAAATAAGAATTATTATTGAAAAGCTATACTGCAAGAATGTACAACGACATTATTTTTAAAACAGAAAAACAACTTTAAAACGACTTTTTATATGAAAGTGAAGAATTACATTTTAGTCTAGTTGTATGCATGCATAAACGTTGATGCAAAACACACAAAAAAAAAAACAAAAACAGTCCACACATTTTTTGACCTAAGGAAATTTCTCTAACATAAAAATAAGTATAAAATGACTTTTCGTTTTGTGAAACAGAAGAAGTACAATTTAAACTAATTCCAAATACAAAAAAAAAAACTACAGTTCCTTGTTAAGGGGATTCTTACGACCATTAGCAATTTAACATATACAGTACTTTTTACAAATAAGCTAAAAACTATTTGTTTAGTCTTAAAAAAAAAAGAAAGATTGGATCATATTAGCCCTAAAAAATATTACAATACAACATATGATTAGAGACAGAAGAAAGTAGATCTACGATGTTGGTCCAATGCATCAGTCGATGTCCCTTCAATAACATCAGCTTCTCACCCTTTCGCTTCAAAAAATCGAAGGGAAATTTTTCACTGTCCTCTTCCTCATCGTTAGCGGCTGATCTTGAGCTTATTCTCCGACAATTAAGAAGATCGATATAAGTCTCGAGATCGTGAACGCAAGACATGTTTTGAACATCAAAAAAATCTAGTGTGAGTTCGACCCCAACATGAGCGTAACATGAACAACTCCATGGAAACTCATAAAAACCACCTAAAACCCTAAAATGTTCATTAAATAAAACGCCGGGAAGTTTAGTGATCGGATCGTTAACGTTAGTGATCCTCAAAACCTTCACTCCTAGCTCCTCGCAACGTTTCTTGAACTCCAAATTACCAACCCTAGGACCGGCAAAAGAAAACACAGTCACGGGAATATCTCTCTCGCCGATCCTCCGGTTTAAACCGAGTTCCGCAATGTCATAAGCAAGAAGATGAGCTAATGAACTTCCCATGCTATGTCCAGCGAGTGTTATACTCATATCTTCTCCTTTGTGCTTATTCATCAATCTCGAGATTTCGGACAGAAGCTGTTGTCTGCAGCTCTCTAGTCCGAATTTGCTGCCACTCTCATCGGATGTGTATAAACTCAAGAACCCGGATTCGACCTTCACATCTGGCCGCAGGTTATGAGGATGGAACCTAGCCGGAGTTAAAGAACTCATGAAATTTGTCAACCATTCGGGGTTAGTTACCGTTCCACGAAACGTAACCACAATGTCTCTCCTCCCTAGACGTTTTACCGAGTCATCAGATGAAACTGCAACGTAACCTACCCAACGTGCTCCCCTATTCGCTTCGTTCTGGATCGGACTGATGTTGATGTTTATGTCGGGCGTGGCGTAGATGTATTTGGTGACTTGGTATTCCTCAGGCTGCTCGATTCCGGTTTCTCTAAGTAAGGTTTTTTTGCCGTACTTGCAGTTTAAGTAACGTTTAGAAGTAGGGTTTAGATCGAAGGCTTTGTAACAAGTGGAAACTAAGTTTCCGTAGCGAGTGATCTCTTGTTGGAGAAGAGGATTTAAAGGTTCGATAAGATCTTGCCAGTTGTTACATCCTTGTATCTCTCTCCAAACCCGAGACAACGGTATAGTCGCTTCTGCATCAGAGTACGGCGCCTGAGCACGAGATATAGGACTAGAAGCAACCGGAGAAGTTAGAATATGTGGTGCTAATACTGCAGAAGAAGAAGAAGAAGAAGAAGAAATTATAAGTCTCTTGGAGGTGTGACTGTTATAATTTGGGAGAGAGACAAGATAAGGAAAAGAGAGACGGTGTAGATTTTTGTCTGATCTTAGAATTGGAACATGTTTCAAATTAGGGTTTTGGACCAGAGATCTAGCCGCCATTGTTGGAAGACAACTTAAACAATAGAGAGAGAAAGAGAGAGACAAAGAGGGAAGTTTTCGGGTAAGTGTTAAGAGAGACAAAAGTATGTGTAGGCGTACTTATAGTGAGCATTGATAGAGAGTTTCACATGTTTTGGCGTGTATTTGACTGAGAAATGAGGTTAAAGTATTCGAATTACGACCGTTTTTGTGACAAATAAGAGTATTTTATGTGGTCGGTCTTCTATTATTCAATTTTATAAATTTCGTCTTGTAGTTCTTGATTCTCCCTAGTTCAGTCTTTTATACGCGTTACCATATGTGTGTGAGTGCAAAATAGAATATTTAAATAATTATGAAATATCTTTAATCCCAAGTTACCAACCTCGTATACGTAATTGAGAAAACTAATTACATATGCAGATTATATAGTTCGAGTGCCGTTTGACATGCAATAAAATAACGTAGTCAACTGATTTAGGTGTGGAACGGAAAACAATTGATAAGGATTTCCTAAGCTTCCTATTCGGCTGAAAATAAGTTAAGGTAACAAATCTAAATTACATGCAAGACGAAACCAAACTGTCCAAACAAATTTTTATCCAAAGCACTTCAATTTTAACTTAAAAAATTATGCTACATACCATGTTATAGCTGAACTTCATCAACAGCCAAACTCTCTTTTTGGTTAGCTGTGTTGAAACCTTTCTGATAATGGTAATTACCTTGTGGTTTCAGATTTTCTTTAATTTTGGTTTCAAACTAGTGAAGTGGAGTTCGGGAAACAAACTTTTGTTAAGATTGGTTCGATCATTTCGGCTCATCAGTCCTCTATCTTTTCAGGTATATGTTAGTACCATAGTATTACCATAGCCGCCGATCTTGGTTATTCTCCTTGAGACTTCTCACTAAATTTTTGGAGTTTTGAATTTTTCGAAATTGAGTTGCCGCCGTATACAAATATAATTATTCTAATATCTTCTCGATCTTTAATTAGTTTTTAGCTAGTTCATAGTTTTTATTGTTGTTCTTAAATCTGTATTTTCATCATCTTATAACATTTTCATATGTAATTCAATAGCACATTTTTATCAACAAAACAAAATACAGAGATAAATATATTAGTTTTTGTGTGTGAATATTTCCGAAATTTCATTGCGATTATCTCTACTTTATCCACTGTCTTTTAGATTCATTAGATATCCTTAATAGTAAGATAAAACGACAACAAGTCAGAAATGAAATTGCAACTCACATTTATTTTGTCACATGTACTATAGTTAGAAAAAAGGAGAGAGGAGAATGTAATATCATCAAGGCAATACAAATTGTTCATTTTGGGGGTTCTTCTAGGTTGTTTCTACTTTCTAGTAACTAAAAGTCAGTTTCTCGGTTTATCGTTTACATGTAATCTTTCTTTATCTTGGGACACTTTTTGGTTTGGGTCTAACTTTTTTACTTGCTAACGATTTTATTGTATGGATGCCTACGATTACGAAACATCGTTGTTATTACCGGAGACGACTTATTCTATATTTATTTTACCTTCTGTCAATAACTAAGCAAAAAGATTTGTTTACTATGTTAGCAATACATACAGGAAATGCAATCACATACCACACACATATATATATATATATATATATATATATATATATTGTCTTTTAATTTCAACAAACGTAACAAACTGTAACTTTAATGTATATTTTTTTTTGTAAGTGTTGACCAAGAAAAAAAGGAACCTTGCATATATCATATATGTTGACACTCCTCACATATGAGTAGTCAAAAGGTGTCAAAAGAGCTATTATATAAGTTTGTATATAAGTTTTTTTTCTAATACGCGCATTTCTGTTAATATGTGTGTATTATTACGTTATTAAATATTGCATGTGGCTTGTCTAACACAAATATGTCTATAACACTACTCTATTTGTGGAAATATCTTTTATTTCTTGGTCGCAGAAAATAAGAAATATCTTTTAATTAGTTAGTTTTTCTCTGCCATGCATCTGAAATATTTGTATTATAAATTTTGTTAACAATAACTATAAAGCTATATCTTTATGCCCACCTATATCCAAAGCTATATCTTCATGCCCACCTCTATCCAAAGCTATAGTTTTTAAATATCATAGATGACTAATTTCGGAGTTCCATCTTCCACGAACTGAACTAATAAAAAATAATCAGTATTCAGAACCTTTCCAAAGTATGAACACATGATAACAATTTCTTTTTTTTGTTCTTTTTCCTTTTGTTGATGGATAATCAAAATTATATCTTAAACATATGTACGTTATACTCCATGATAGTTCTTTAAACTCGCATTGTGTAGTGAGTAGTGTAATTTATAAATAAACTATGTGTTAATGGGTATACAATATATATATATATATATATATATGTATATAAATATTTACTGAAGCTATCGTTCGACCTGAACGAAAATCCCTCAGTAAATTATCTTCTTTACGTAAATCAATTTTTACAAATTAAACCTCTTTATTTATCAAAAAGTAAATGTAAATAATAGGTACATGTCTACGAGGCGACATATAAATACACTGTCATGACCCACGAGTTAAATATCATGGTTCGTGGACCACAAATTTTGTATTTCCCTATAATTTGCAAATTTTTCTATTTAAATTGCAGACCAACGGCCGGAGAGCATACACACATTTTTCTAACAGAAACTGAAGTCAAAGAAAAGCAAATAAAATTTAGAAAAATGGTGCACCCTCAGTCCTGACACACGGGAATTAAGGAACTGTTGAATTTGAAGATTTTCTTGGCTAGTATTGGTAACATTTGCTTGATTACTTGTTTCAATATTTTACGAAGTTTTTTTGGGTTTGATTGGTAATGTTAACTAACGCGATTACTTACGAGCAGCAAGCAAAAGTTTAAGAAAAAAATAAACAAATGTAACGTTTTCATTAATACTTTTCAGTTTTTATACAACTTTGTGATTGATAGTTATTAAAATAGTAAATTTTTGGTAATTATTTGAATATTTTGGATGGATTTTTCAATATTTGAGATATCTATTCAACATAGTAATTTGAATTGTTTTTTTTTTACTTGTAAGATATCCATTTTGAAAAACCCCAATGTACATGTTCGAAGAATGTAGCAATATATTAATTAAATTAGTGTCTCTATGCCGTATTAGTTATAAAATAGGAATTTTAAAAATTAGTTTATAAAGAAGTGGGTTTGTTGAAATATATATTGTAGCGCGCACCGAATAGAGAAACATTAGGCCGTATTAAGCCAGTTTATTTTTTTTTCATTAACTTATGAATGAACGACTATTATACTAATGCTATAACTTCCCACACGCACACAGACACAAAAGGAAAGTACTATGCTATATCAGGTCTTGTCATCGTATACTTGACTCGCATTTAACTGTACGCAACGCAGTTATCCCCCTAGTACGGTTGTTGAGCTATCTTTTATAAACAACAGGCTATATAATATATGGTGAAACCATATACCATATATAAGCGTTTCTCATGTATATCCAATTACCTTATGATCGATGCTTGCTTTTTTGGTACTGGACAAAATTTATACTTTGTAAAGCAATTACTTATCTTTAGGTTTTTTTCTATACTACTGAAGAAGTGAATGTAGATCCAAATTTTTTTGTTCAGTTTTAAGTAGACATCCAATCCCACATGATAAGTCGAATCGGTATGTACACAAAAAAAAAAAAAAAATTAAAAATCTAACTGGATCATAATATTTTGATTTAGTTAAATTAGCTTTAAGTTTTCTTGGCATTCGAGTTTGAAAGACAAACCAAAAGATAATATTTTAATGAAAATTTAAAATATGTTTGAACAAATCCGAACTAAAACACCAAAAATTATTTGGATTTTACTTTAATTATTAGATTATTAAAGAAAACACTAGAAAAACATGACTGGAAGTGGAACATTCGTAATCTTCACACTTTTCTGTTTGGACAAGAATACGCGGAGATGAATGTATTTGACTTTGACACGTCAGCAGAAAGTAGGCTGAAAAGTAACGTTGCGTATTGTTCGTTATTTGACTCCTTCCTACGTGGCATACCCACTCAGCTTCCTTTCCTTTTCTTTTGTGAGTTTTTTTTTTATAGTTATTAACTAAAACCAGTTCTTAGTTCTTATGGAAGCCTTTTAATTCGATAATCTGACTAAATATTCGTTAAAGGAGATAATTTTACAGAAATCTTTAACATGTGTATAAATAACTGTCAGATATTTTTCATAAAACAGATTTAGGTGAACCATCAGACATGAATCTTCATAAAATGCTATAACTGTTACTAATAAAAAATTTCGACGTAAATTTTTTTATAGTTTATAATAATAAATCAATATTAAAAAACCAATTCCAAAATTTTAATCTTTTCTTTACTTTAATTTATAAAATGTTTTAATTCAAAACCCTAGAACTAAGAAATCATAAATATGTTTACTTTTTATATTAAAATTTTAACTATATATTTAACTAAAAATATACTAACTAATAACAAAAATACTGTATATTATTAATAGTCAACATATTAAAAAGTATAAAATTTGCATATAAACTTGAAAAAATCAAATAAAATAGAGTAGAAAAACTTCTAAATATATATTGAGATACAAGAAATATTTTAATAGATTTCACAAACATAAATCATATTTTATACTATAAAATAGAATTTAATTGAAAGTTCCATGTTTGACATGAATCTTTACTATCTCTAATTTTTAAAAATATATTTTTTAATATTTTATTTTCCTTGTTTTACTAACAAAATCAATGTTTTCTTGAAAACAGTTCATTTTTTTTATCTATCTCACCATCTCTAAATTTCTCATTCTTACCACCATCATTTTTACCTTTTAAAATATTTAATAAAATATCTCATACTGAAAAAAAAATTGTTATTTCACATTTTTGTAGTCACATTTTTTATATAAAAAAAAAATCCTCTGCAGAGAGTGATAAACACTAGTTTATCATATAAAGTACAATTCACCTGACAAATCAAATTTTACCACATAATATATGCTTTACAAATAAAAAACCAAATAATACCAGTTAAAAAGCTATTTAATGCCAATTCATATTTAAGGATAACAATTAAAATAGAACCAATCAGAAAATAGAACATTTATATAAAAAAGAAAGGGAAATTAGGCACTAAAAAACTTCTTCCATCGTTTATTTGAAATTACTCGTCTCTTTTTTTCTTTTTGAATGAATGCATAATTTATTTTACTAAAAAAAACCGTTATTTACATGCAGTTCTATTGTGGCAAAAAAAAAAACAAATAATTAAAAGAATTAGAAAATTGAATGGTCAAAAGAGAAAAAAATTGTAGCCTAAGGAATTAGGGAGCTTCGAGCGCCAAACCATGTTCTCAGCCTGAATCGCCAAGTTGACGAGTAGATAGGAGCATGTTCCTTACTATTTTGTCAAAGAAACTTGTGAGCTGCTCCACTGTGTTGTGCTTCTCCCCATGCTTTCTCCCATTTCTTTCTCTCCAAATGCTATGGAGTGTTACTTGGAAGACATACCTCACTAAGAATTGAGTTGTTTTGTCCTCCAGTTTTGTCGAGAGCAAATGAGTGACGCTGACCCAGTGCACCACATATTTGTCCTTTAATAGACTCCTCGCCAGATTTTCCCACACTTTCTAGAGTATTGACATTCAAAGAATAAATGGTTTCGGCTCTCCATTGGGTGATGACACAAAATACAGGATGTATCAGTGTTTATATTCCAGTTCAGCATCCTGTCACCTGTTGACAAGCGATTATGCATAGTAAGCCAGGTTGGAAAGGAATACTTCCGAGTGTAGTGAGTAAACCAAACCCCATCACTCCAGTGGCAAGCTGGCGCCTCCTCACGTAACAACCGCCATGTAGCTTTAGAATAGAAGGTCTTTTTGCTAAAGTGATATTAAACTGTTGTATAAAGGTTTATGTTCATAACATTATAATATATATAACTATCTGCCTCACCATTTGCATCTCTTGTTATGAACATGAACCTTGATTGATGATTTGTTGATGTACACTGTGATGGTTTGGTGCCTCTACTTTCTGCTCTCTCAGAAATAACATTTGCTGGTTTAGTCAAGAGTATAATACTTTTGAATCGCCACAGAAGGTTACATGATCATAACCAACCTTGTTAAAAGCTGCCTTATTACTTCTCGCAGCGTATATGCCCTTTGCATCGAGGGGACTTTCATTAGGTTCTACGGAAGATAGAACCTTTCATGACCTGTTTTCTTTTAGGATTCATCAATACCCAGCCAATTCCAGCCTTGTGCTTGTTTTGAGACCCATGAAGCATCTACAAAACAGCACATTGTATTTAACTTTGGTAATGGCTTCCATGTATGTTTTTGGCGCCTTTTCTTCCCATCCTGTCCACTTTGCTTTGACGTCTTCTATGGATGGAAGGACTCTACTTGAGAGTTCATTTATCGAAGCAGCTTCGGACCATAATCTTAAGTCCATCAGCGATTGGTTTTTCAAATTTGCGATAAAACCATCTCCTATTCTAAAACAGAATATCATTTCTCTCATCTTCCATATCCTCCAACCAATAATAAATATGATGAGATTTGTATTCATAGGATGGTTACTATTAAGATTTAAGAGCAAACAATGATCCTATGGTATTATTCGTCAAGGAATTGCCATTTGTTTGCTCACCTGGATGATTTTGTATCGGAGATAGCTCACATATCTCCTTAGACAGGCTTGGTCTGATGTTCATTATCTTTTGGGAATCATCTCACGAAACAAGTATCTTAGCTTGGCTTCACAAAAGCAAGTCACAAACTGTCATGCTTGATTGAATTTAACATGTTTATTGTAATTCTTCTCTCATAATCTACATATATGAAACGGATGACAAATTATTCAATAGAATTTGAACTGAAGCAAATTGATCCTTTTTGCCAAAAAGTTTCTTTGGACCGGAACCAAAAAAAGAGTTGTTTTTCTGTTTCGACTAATAATTGTCTAGTTGAAGATATATATCGTTGAGACAACTTAGAACTCAAACAAGTAAACAAATTTCACCGTATAAATTCGCTTAATATCCTTGCAATGACGGAACAGCAACTATGGACATATGGTTTTGTGATTTGTGTCCCTAAAACATTAGCACTTGTCTCTGTTCAACATGACCATTGCTGTATTGATGTTTCTGTTGCTCAAACCAACCCCAAAACCCTCAAATGTCACAACAGAGGATGATCTACCACCAGACAAGAATTTCTAAAATCATAACAATACATTGATTTCTGCTCCATCTGATGCAATCTCGGCGCTGTTCCTTGTCTATTAAAAAAAAAATGGGACCTGCTTAGCTCTTACTCTTGCTTCTTAAGCGCCGGGTCAGTACTTGGGACTCCTGATGTAAATTTCTTGACACTATCTTTGGCCTCTGCGACAAACGAAGCGTCTGGCTTATGTTTATCTGCAGGTTCTTTCATAGCTAGACAGATGTAGAACACAATCACTACATTCACTGATACCACCGCAAGAAATCCACTCAGTAGTGTTAGCGAATGTGGAGACAATGTTGTTGAACCTGATACATATTCAAACATAGCACCGTAAGAGGTCGTACTAGCTCTTGAGACACATATGGCTACAAATCTAAACGATTTACGTAACATATACAAATCTAAAGCTGGAGAAAACTAAAACAGACAGCTTTGTGACAAGAGAGAGAGAGAGACGTTATGCCAAACATACAATAACCGACTAAAAGGCCATCATTACATGAACTAAACCTCAAAGACTAAAAATGGCTTTGTTATAATTCGTATCAAGGTTACAACCTAATCACTCCTAATCAACACAAGACTAAACTTATGAACAGAAGTTACATAGATCTACAGATCATACTTGTAAGACAGACTTTAAGATGCATCAAGGGCTTTTGTGTAAATTAAACCGAAAGTTCAACAAATTAGTTAACTAATAGGCTCTCTCCTTACCAGGAAGCAAATCGTTGTTGAATCCGTATAATATCGCAATTGGAAGAATCCACATAAACATTGATGCAACTACAAACTTCTGCATAACCCCAGCCATCACCAAAACCTACAATCATATTTGCGAGATGAGAAAAATACAAAAGTACACAAATCTGTAATCTAGGGTTTCCAACGAACGAGACGCTTACGTTTGAATCTGACGAGTTAACTCGATCCTCGACTCTCTCAAGATTTCAGAGTAAAATGGAAATAAAATGGAAATTCGCAAAGTCTAGATTTCTTTTCGTTGTTCTCTAATGTCAAATTCCCTACTAATATCACATTTCAAACCGGAATCAACCGGTACATCCAACCATATATTCTAGTCGGTTCGATTCGATAAAACTGCGTGCCGTTTCTAACTATGGCCTATAGACTACACGCAGTTTCTATTTTCGCCATTTCGCTCATTTTTTTTTATCTGAGAGTTTCTGCAAACGGCGGCAAAATCTTGTCTCAGGAAAACGTGTTCTTGTTTGACTTTTGGTGTCGTCTGTTAATAAAGAAATAAAATAGGTTTCGTTTTCTTCAAGTAAGTCAACGAACTATATAAGTAATATAGTTTTGAGACAACAATCAAATATCTTTTCCATTCCGTTAATCCTTTGCAGACTTTTATCCTCAAATCGATTTCAGGAAATTAAGAAAGACAATAAGGATGGAGAAGAGGGAAGATCTTAGATCACTACTTGATTATCTGCCACTTGTGCCTCAGTGTTCATCTCTTGTTTGGCCACCTTCTGTTGAACAAGAGCTTCAAACAATGTCTAAGGGGCCGAGTGAGTCAACGGTTAACTCAGGGGAGTCTCTTGCCTTGCATATCACGAATACGAGGAAATCTCTCTCCTTGAATGCATCTGATCTCGCACCTTATGCGTCACAGGGGTATGCTCTTTTCTTTGACGAGGTAGCAATTCTTACACTTTTCTTGGGATTTTTTTGTGCTTCTTGATTCATTGTGGGGAAACTATATGTGATCATGGGGCATTACTTATAAACAATTTTTTTTTTCTTGTGGTGTAGAAAATATCTAGAGAAGAGTCAGCTAAGTTTTTTGGTGAGGTGGTTCCTGCATTGTGTGGATTACTTATCAAGTTGCCTTCAATGTTAGAAATGCACTATCAGAAGGCAGACTATGCTCTTGATGGAGTTACTTCCGGGGTTCGTCTGTTAGGCCCTCAAGAAGCTGGCATTGTGTTTCTTAGCCAGGTATATATACTCACTGAGTCCAAAAGAAAAGACATACCTGTGCTATGTTGTATTACGTAAGATGTAAGCTATATGCATTGTAGCTTTCTAGTACTCTTTAGAGGTGAAGGTGATCATTTTCATCTCTCATGTTTTTCTGTAGGAGTTGATTGCAGCTATTCTTGCATGTTCCTTCTTTTGTTTGTTCCCTGAAGTTGACAGACGCCTAAAGCATCTTCAAGGAATCAACTTTGATGAACTGTTTTCGTATGTAGATCCATTCTTATCCTTACAAGTAACAACTTTATTCTCCAAAGCTACAAATCCTTCTTCTCATGTTTTTTAAGGTTTCTGTATACACGTCAGTGCACGAAGCAAGAGAGCAAAATAAGGTGCATTGTCCATTACTTTGAAAGGATATGCCAATGTATGCCCACAGGGTTTGTTTCATTTGAGAGGAAATTTCTTCCGCTGGGATACAATCTTAATTATGTTTCTTATCCTGAGGCTGATCACTGGGCCAAATCCATCACCCCGCTTTGTTCTGTTGAAGTAAGGAAGCAACATTATAAGTCTTCTTTGCTGTCCAATCTATGCTTTTAATTCATCTTTTTTTATTGGAATAGGTTCACACCTCAGGAGGTATAGAAGATCAACCTGGTGAAGCTCTTGAGGTAGATTTTGCTGATGAATATTTGGGAGGTCTTACTCTTCGTAATGGTTGTCTACAGGTCTGAAATTATTACTTCCTTCTTTCAAGTTTTTTCTTAATATGATGATAATCTACTGAAAATGCCTTTCTATGTAGGAAGAAATAAGGTTCATGATGTATCCGGAACTCATGGGTGGCATGTTGTTCTTGCCTCGTATGGATGAAAATGAAGCAATTGAGATTGTTGGTGCTGAAAGATTTTCACTCTACACAGGGTAATTACCAGTGAACTGGAGTTAAGCTTATTATATTTGTTTTTAAGAAATCCAACAACACATGGTAAAGGCAATTCTTTAGGTTTGGATCTTCGTTCCAATTCGCCGGTGATTACACAGATAATAAAGAATTTGATCGTTACATGAGGCGTAAAACGAGAGTTGTAGCTATAGATGCCATACGTCGGCCAGGAATGAGACAGTACAAACCTGATGGTCTCCTTCGGTAAAACAAAGACCCCTTTTATAATATATTTAGTTTTGTAATTTTCATATTTTGATCTTTTTGTTTCTTCTATATGTAGAGAGGTTAACAAGGCTTTTACCGGATACTTGCATCAATGTAAACATCAAGTGGATCCTCTTCCAACCTCAGCTTCAGCGAGCCAAGTTGAAGAATGCTTGCAGTGGTGTATCGTTCATGAAGAGAAGAAGATTGGTGTAGCCACAGGGAATTGGGGATGTGGTGTGTTTGGAGGCGATCCAGAACTAAAGATCATGCTTCAATGGCTTGCCATTTCACAGGTACGGTTCTCTGTTTTGATTCACTTCTCTTAAAAACAGTTCTCATTCTTTAAGTCTCTCAATCTATTTTCTCCAGGCGGGGAGACCCTTCATGTCATACTACACATTTGGCCTCCAAGCTCTGCAAAATCTCAGTCAGGTTAATAGAATCCTAATTCATTGAAACTGCATCGCTATCTCAAGACCTTAAGAAAGCATGTTATATAGTATAAGCTTCTTTCAGGTGATTGAAAGGATCGCTTTGCAAGAATTGACAGTAGGAGACCTCTGGTGTAAGCTAGTGGAGTATTCGTCAGAGAGGCTCAGCAGAAGAACAAGGCTTGGCTTCTTTTCGTGGATCATAGCCTCACTCTCTGCTACCAATTGAGTAAAAGTTACATATTATTGTTTGAAGATCTCATTTTTCTATCAGTTTCTGAAATATTAAGTCTATTTATTTGTTACTATTTGAATTTGCTATATTTGAACGTGCTTGGATTATCTTTCCTTTCCTAATTAATTGGTTTATTCCGGTCTTATCTGCTTGAACTGTTGAACATGTACTGAAAAGACATAAAAAACAGTTTGAAATAAAATAAAAATTATTATCATCTCTTCGTACAGTAAGCTATTTAATAAGTTACAAAAAAAGAAAAAAGTAAGCTATTTAATAGAATAGCCATTTGATGTCAAAAACAAACAAAAAAACTATTGAAGTAAGCTGTAATGGACGAAAAGAACCAAAATAAAAATCTGAATGCCTAAACAGAAGAACTACTTGCGTGCACTGCAATAGAGAGCTAGGGTCGAGAATAAACAAAGATTAAGTCATATCGCAGAGATTTTTTCCCAGGAATCTCTAACTACAACCGGAGCTCGAGGTCCAGCGTCGTCGTCTCTGTGACGGGTACCAGTGAGGTCTCTGTGAAGGATGATACCTGTGAGGTCTCTATGACGGGTAACAGTGAAGTCTCTGTGACGGATACCTGTGAGGTCTCTATGAAGGAAACCAGTGAGGTCCTCCTATATGTCTCTTGTACAGCCTCGAGAAGAGCCATCCCCATGCACATTTCAGGCAGTGGTCTATTTAAGTCCAAACCCTCGAGTATGCTTTGGCCGAGGTCGCCAGAATCTCTTGTTGGACCTGGAACACAAACTCGATGAGTTCTCCTTCTCTTTGGATAGGGATAAAGTCTTCGGAGTGACTCTTCACATAGTTCGTTAGAATCTCTAGTTACAACCGGAGCCATGGATGAAGATGAAGCTGTAGCTTTAGCTGGAAGCAAAGCTAGAGCCATAGCCTGATCTGGAACTTGAGCTTCAGGTAGAGCCACAGCCTGAACTTGATCATGAGCTTGAGGTTGAGCTATACCCGGAGCTGGAGCGGGAGGCAGACGTAGGAAAGCAAAAAAGAGCTTCCCATCTTGGGAGTGGAATGACCAGATGCGAATAACGTGACCTTCTTTTAGCTTGCGGTTTGCTTGCTTGTGATGGAGGACGATGCTGTTCCATCCGCCACATAAGCAGTAATTGGAGCTGGACTTCATCTCCCATCTCTTTAGGTTAAGCTTCCATTGACTACCATCGGAATCCACCAAGATCACATCAACTCCTTGTTTACGACTCCTTTTTCGATCTTCCTTTATGATTTGCAACTCTTCCTCGTTCATGAAGTCCACGTCCACCATTTGGTTAAAGGGCATCAAGAGACGGGCTTGGTCTATTTTGAGATCACTTGCCGTAATCTCCTTCTCAATGATTAGCTTCGCTGCAGGTTCCACACCATTCTTTTCTCTCATCAGTTCAACCACCCATTCTGGCGTCACCCCCGGCTCTCTTCTGACCGCTTCTCTTCTGTCCATCCCCTTTCTTCTAAACGGCAGGTTTCTTTCTCTAACCGGATGAATTTCTTGAAGTGGCTCTGCTCTGATAGGTTCGTCGGACACCCCACGACGCCTCTTAGACTCCACGGATGAGAAACTCGAAGAAGAAGAAGAAGAAGAAGAAGAAAGATATTGTAGTTGGTCGCGTCGATGATCAATCTTTCGTTTCCCCGAGAAAGCTTTCGTCGCTGCACTGGTTATAGTGTCGATCATGAACATGTTTCTCTCTTGTTTTTCTTTTCCTCGTCTCGCTCTTGTTTCCTCATCACCATAAGCGAGTTGCAACCTTGCCAGAATATCGAAGGATCTCTTCTCACCCTTGCCGTCTTTATCATCACCATGGTTCACCATCGTCATTGAAAATTAGTCGTGAGGAGGCTGAGAGAGGGTTTACGTAGTAGCAACTAGCAAACTAGCAATGCTGCTTATATAGAACAAAGAAAGCCTTTTCCTAAACCGACTCAAAAGAAAGGGAAACTTTCCTTTTTTCTTTTGTTTAGTGAAGATAATCTGAATATGTTAGAAGCTGTTTTCTGTTTTCCTTTTTTTTTATTTGATCTGTATTTATCTTCGTATTAATATTGGTTAGTTTTGATTTTCGGTAACAAAAATATAGAATTTTCAAAATAATCAAGTTAATCTCAGAAGATTATCTAGTGGTTGAGAAGAAAGAAAAAATAAGGAAAATTCTTGGAGAAGCAATCATATTTGATAACTCTGTTCTACAATTCCATCCAATGAACAAAATTGTAGGTTTTTTGTTTTGCAATTTTCTTCTATAAAGAGCAAAACTTGGTTTTCGATAGGGTTTTTAAGTTTTCACTGGGGAGGACGAAAAGAAAAACAAAGAAAATTTCAATCCAGTGCCAAATGTAAGAACCTAATGATTAAGCCCTTTATATAAGAACAAGTAAAACAACAAATTTTTAAATCATAATAAGACAACACATAAGGTTTTATTAGTCTGCAATATTCGAACAATGGCCACCACTCAGGTTCTGGAATCCACAGTTAAGAGATTTTTCTCCAGGAGGAGCAGTTTACAGACTTGTGAAGCTTTTAGTTCGGTTATGTTAAATGTTAAATGCTTTCTTCATTCTCTGCACAATGTGTGGTAATGTATTAAGGTTCTCCTCAATGGCTTTGTGCACGCAACTCTCCATCTCGTTGACCGCTTCAGGCCTTATCTTCTGGAGCTTTGCAGCCTCATATTTGTCTTGACACACCATCAATGATCTGTTCAGTCTTTCCTATACATTCAATCGACAGAGATGCAGGATCAGTTTCATCATCTTTCACAAGCACTTTGTATCTAATATTTGTACTACCTGAAACTGAGCCATTTCGTTCTCGAAATGCTGTTGAGATTGGACAACGGGGACACTGCAGTGCTCGACGCAGTTACTTATCTCCTCTTGATTTCTTCTTCTGTCAAAGCACTCATATGCACATTTGAAATAAGCTTGCTGCCACAACAAAAAAAAACAGAGTTTTGATTAATTTTGAATGACTGGTTCTGGTTCATGTAACTTAACATAGCAACCCATGAAAAATAAGTGGTGAGCAAAGAGATGTTCACAACTCCACTTAACACTCATGATCTATATAGTCTCTAGTCATAGAGATATCTAACTCAATTCATCAAAAGCTACTTACTTTACAGGAAACTAACAACAGAGACTGAGACATTACATTCTGTTAGAAGTTAAAGGTAACAGCTTTCTGAAACACTGACTTGGCCAATGCAGTTTAAAGTAAAGAGATTGTATCAAAACAAGTAAAGATTTTCAAATCCAGAAGCTAATAAAGTAGTTAATCAAAAAGCCTAAAGAAAGAAAGAAATCAGGGAAGAAGGATGAGATGAGCACACAGAAGATCAATACCTGGAGGGTGAAATTGATGTGATCTTGGATAGGAGAAAGCTGAGACTGAGCAGCTGCATTAACTTGTTCAAGCTCTCTTCTAAGCCTTTCCGATACGAGTTGCTCCTCCGCCGCAGCTATGTGATCCATCCTATTCGTCTCTCTCTCTCTCTCTCTCTCTCTCACTGTCTCTGATGATTTTAGGGGCTTTAGGGTTTAGCTGCTGCTCCGGTTTGACAAAATTGGGGCCGGGTTTCTCTAAAAACGGTCTTCTTATCTCACTCAGAACTGGCTTCACTAACTGATATAAACCGGAATCTATCTATATCCGTCTATTGACCGGTTCGGGTAACCAGCAATGGTGCTGATATCCGTCAAGCATGGTTTGTATTGGTTCGGTCTGTGATGATACAATCTTTGTAATTTCACCTTTTGGGAAATTTTTTAGAGTGCTGAAGTTGATCTGTATCTGAATTTGTACTTCCTTATCGCAGATTCTGCTTTTGCGATTCAAAAAATATGAAATTGCAAAAAGAGTGTCGAGATAAAAGTTTCTGACTTTTATGCTCTTAGACTTTGAATTAGAATCAATTACTATCAAATGTAGACAAATTATACAAATACAAGTAGTGGGATGATGCATTCAAGCCACCACAGAGTTGGGATATTAAGCAGTAAGAATAATAACAGAAACAGCCATCAGCCAACTTCTTCATGTGTCTTCATCAATATATGTTACAGAGACATCATCATCAGACTAGCATTTTTGCTATATTTCATTTAGTCTTTGAGGACAGACACAGGTTTTTAGCAGTGGTGGAGTCAAAATCATCAGATGGGGTAATTATACTTGGGATTGAAAGCAGGGGAACTTGGAGTCTTTACTGGAGCCCAAATATCAGCACCATTGGTTTGAGCAACCCCTAATGTATACTCCATTGGGACAAGACATAACCCTCTGCTTCTTAAACTGTACTCCTCCAGCTCCTGGTCACAGAGACAAGCAAGAGATGTTGAGTCCAATCCAAGATCACAGATTTTGAATAGTATGAAGGGGTCAAGATTCTGCTCACCTGCGTAGTAATGGGGGTTGTTTGCAGATATGGAGCGCTTAGAACCTGTACAGACAATTGAGGAAAAGTCATCGTTGGATCGGAAGGGTACAAATGAAGCACGTTCGGATTCGAAACAATGAAGGAAACTAGAGCAGACCTTGACTTGTTCTTGAAGAAACTCAATGTATTGCATCGTCTCTAGAAGAACTGATGCTGTGTCGGTCTGCAGAGAGAGAAAGACTTGATCATGTAAGAGTAAGAGAGATCATTTCTTTGGACAGAATAGTTAGTACCTTTCCATAAGGGGAAACTAGCTGTTGAAGAGCTGAGATACGTTCTCCCACCTTATCCTTCCTCTCCTGTTACACCATAGACAGCTCATTAGCATGTTGGTCCAAGAATGTGAGGGAGCTTCATAGGCTCATAGGAATTCCAGTTTATGAAGATCGAGAGTATCATAAGACCTTGGAAGAGAAAGAGAGATCAGACTTGTGTCGTTTAATGCTGCTTTCTTCAAGAGAGCAGACACTGCGCTTATTCTCCATCATCATCCCTGCCGAGTCTCTAGAGTATTCCATTCCTTGACATCAAACAAAACAAAAATATCGGTTTTCCTACATAAGAAACCGGTTTACTTTTAAAAATATTATGTTGGGAGAAGCTCATCTCATGGCTCATCTAAAAGCAAGTTGCAGCAGAACAAACATAAGAGTACAACTCAAAAACAACTTGCTTTTTTTGCAGCGCCACAAGGTACCCTCAGACAGACAAACTAATTGGTGACTTGGTTGCACAATTTAAAATCAAATGTGAAGTACAATGGTTTGAAGCAACCAATGCACTGGAAGATACGACTTTGGATTATAAAATTAGTAGCCAAAGCAATGGTCAAGTAAAGTAGATAATTGTCAGAGATTAATCCCTTAAGATCACATCAGCTTAAGGTATATTATTTTCAAGTTTAGTAGCACAATCACATATGTGTATATATGATATCATACTTTGCTTCCATACGGGGACAATACATTGTATATGCATGATATTCTTAGTCAATAAACAACGAAATTAATTCATTTATGAGTTCATTTAATGAGTAGCTGGTTAAATCATTAAAGGTGATATTTTTTGGGGTCGAGTTAATTGCATTAAAAAAAAAACTTCAATACAGCCAAGATTCAAAGCTAAGCGAACTTCAATAGTAAAACCCCACCAGAAGATGAGAACAAACAAAAAAGAAGTAATCTTTAATCTATCTTGCTCTATATGTTTAAGATTAGCCTTTTGATAGTTAAGGCAAAAAATGGGCAAAAAACAGAGGAAATGAAGGAACAAAAAACATCAAAGAACTTACAGAGAGAAGAGACTCAGCATTTGCCAGAAAACAGCAACACTAACCAACAAGAACTTCACAAACTCTGAAAGTCTTCTTCTTCTTCTAAGCTTCTAAATGGCTTTTTGTGTCACCGTTTTTGATTTCTAACACAAAGCAGAAGACACGATGAAACCCACAAACAAGGTTTTTGGTCTTGAAGGTAAAGTCCACGACTTTGATGAAAGCTGGAGCTCCTACGGTGACGCAAAAACCAGAGGCTTGATGAAAACGGCGTCGTAATCTAAAGGGTCATGAGATAGGGCAACCGCAGAAAACTCGACATGAGAGAGAGAGAACTTTGTTTGTGTACATAAGAAAGCAAAGGGAAGAGGGGACTACGTTTCATGTCTTTTTCTTTATTTTGTTTTTCCTTTCGTCATCTTGTTCATTTAATTCCTCATTAAATCAAGATTTTCTTGTGAGACAAAAAAAAAGAATTATTAGGAAAATATTTATACATATATTCTACAACTTTGTTCCGGTTTAAAATGTAATCATACCGGTTAATCGTGGGATGAAATGTAAAGAGAAAGGTAGTGACCAGGTTTATAACATAATACATGTAACGTTGCTAGTCAGTAATTTTAATTTTGACGATTACAGAAAAATCAAAAAAATTTTGACAATAGTGACTGGAAAGTAACTCCAAGAATATAGTTGTACCATCTAATGTATATATTTGGAGTTAGCGAATGTATTGAAATGTAAAATTTGACAGCTAATGTACAACCAATGAAGAGAGGTCATTTTACCAGTCCCAGATAGAAGTCCCTTTCATTTATTTTCATTACAATAAACAAAACACTAATTATTTTGAAAGTGACATTTGATTGTTTTTTATTTAGTTTTGTCAAAAAGATTTTGACCAATTCTGCTGCATCTGTCTCTCTTTTTTCAACTTTATGCTTTTCTTGTTTTTGTTTTTTTTCTCGTTCTTTGAACTTTTCTACGAGAGAGGTTATTGCATTGTACCTTTTGGTTGATATCCGAGTACATTCACACAGACACCGTCTATACTCTACAGTTTCACAACTTTATATAAATATGAACAGAATCTAATTACAATTCAACCTAATTAGAACCGAAACTGTGCTAAACGAATATTGAGTTTGTATCAACTTGGATTAGGTTCTGTTCGTTTGGAATAGAACAAATACAAAAGGCATAATATCAAGCTCAAAATAAAGAAAAATAAACCAGAAAAGTGAATTAAAAGTAAAACTCTTCTTATAGCAAAATCCAGCAGAAAAAGAAATAGAGAGAGGGCCGCCTTAGATTTTTGCAGGCTAACTTTCTAGTTTCTCCCCAAATGAATTGTTTAACATTGTCAACGATAATAGGCTTTCAGTGAAATCTCTCTATATAGACACATATAACTCTTTTTTGTGTGTGCACAGACACATATGACCTAACAACAATATATTGCATGCAAAATATTAAAATGGTTACAACTTATACAACTTACAAACGTCGGTCGGACCCACGCGGTTTCAGCATCTGTTTCTTTGTCACTATTTTTCTTCTGTCTTCGCGGCGACCAGATTTTAATTGAGTTTAGGTAATTTTGTTTATATTTAAAAGAAAAGAATTTCACGTACGCACCAACATCCACCTTTTCTCAAAAATATATATATATTTTTTACTACGTGTTACAACTTCACACCATATTAAATGGAAATAAAGGTTGATAGACCAAATGTGTTTGCCGCAATTGTGCAACTCCAATCGCAAGTATCGTAATATCAACGCTCGAACCATTTGGTTAGCAAACAATGCCGATCGTTGGAACCATTAATTAGCAACAGTACGGAGAGTTACCAAAGTGCACCAAATACCAATAAATCAAAACCATTGATGTTTAAGTTAAACTTGCATTCCAACATCACTATCATCCAAATTGAATGCCTCAATAAGTTAGTTGGTCTAACAATAAAGGAGGTTGTGTAAAACTAAAACCCCACGCTTCATTTTCCACTTGCGTAAAGAAGAAACTATTAAAAAAATTTAGTGCTCTAAAAACTTTCAATCACAATTTATAAATTGTCATTTTCAAACATGAAAGAATCTTTTAAAAATAGCTAAAGATGTTGATTCATTTCCAGCATTTCAACTTGTTTGTAGCGTCTACGATGCTTTGCTTCGTTTCCAACCTCTGGCACTTGAGCAAACCCTCCAGGATAACTGCAGATTCTGGAATATCACTCTCTCCGATTACAGATTCAGAGCAAAGCCCAAAGAGCACCACGTTTACGTCATCTTCCTCCTCTAGTTGCAGGCTGAACAAGTGATCAAAAACCTTCAAAAATACAAAAACAGAAGAGATTAATTAGTGAGACTCCAACTCACTAGTCATGTAACAGTAGATTCACGGACTAGTTTCAGATCAGATCAGTGAGAATATGCAGCAGAGATTTCACAAGGATCAAATCACACTTGCTTTTACCTTCTTCATTCTTGATACTACCATATCTTTGACGGATTGTGACCTCGAGACCAAGTTCACAACGAAAAGACCGTGCTGAGGGAGAGCACGCTTAACCGAAAGAAGAAATGTCTCTTCAATAAACTCAGATGCCGGACAGGTTAATCCGCCGCTGCAGAGATTAATCAAACAAGAAAAACCAGCAGGGTCAATTTGAGAAGAAGTCATATAAATGTAATATTAGTTGGCCTAGTGCTTACCTAGAATCTGCTGAATCGACATCTATAATCAAAATGTCAGGACAAGTTCCGATTTCTGCATTATAAGCGGTGGAGTTGCCATTGGAACTTGTCGACTGTGTTTTAGAGACAGCATTAGACGTTTTCTCGGAAGAAGATTCTGAGTTTGTAATATCTCTAATGTATTTGATCCCATCAGCGATATGCACCTATTATAAGAATGGGAAAAAGTTGAGTGATGGTAATGAATATAAACATATTAAAGATTGTAACTTCTGTATTAAAAGAGAAGGGATTTACCTTCAAGCGATCATCTTGTGTGAAACCAAAATAATCCTTGCCAACGTTAAGCATTACCGGGTCAAGCTCAACCGCCTATTCAACGAGATACCATCACATATAAGTGACAATCGAAAATACTTAACTTGATCAATCCTCTGCAAATGAAATTACCTCGACATCGAAAAATGGCAAGCATCGACGGAGGAACATGGGAAGTAACCCTGCTCCAAGACCAATTATAACAGTCTTAACCTGAAAAGCATTAGAAGATTGCAGGATCAGTACAAGGCAAAGTAACAATTTAGAGCAGTTGGACCATGACGTTATCTAGAAACAATGTGGCCATAAGTGAAATAATGGTTACCATCTTTCCACTCGATTCAGCCTTCTTCAGGTAAGAAGATACCAATGTGAATCCAGAGATAATTCCAGCGTGGTAAGAGCTAGCCAAATAATCATGAGAGACCCTCATAATAGGTCCGCTTGATTCTGAAATGGATACAAGCAAATAAAGAGTATGAAATTATCAGGTGCAATGTAAGTATCAAAACACCTCAAGAAGTAAGACTTTTTTACCTTGGTTTCTTTTTTTATTTCCCTTTCGGTTTGACTGGGAAACATTTTTGGCTTTCTCTTTCTGAGATTGATCAATACTCTCACCATCCTCTACAAGCAAAGCTTCAGACTGTATCAAATACTCGGTTCTTTTGAATACAAGGCGTCGAAATGCCAAATCAACAGAAGGAGATAAGCCTCCGGGATTACTAGGTGTGCTTTCATAAACCACGTCTTCAACGACCACTTGCCCAGTCAAGGTTGACGTAACCTATATATAAGTCAAGATGAATTATAAGAAACAAAAAGAAGTTCCAAATACCAACAAGCACAAATTCATTTAATTTTTGCCTAAAACTGGTAGATAATCTTATTAAAAAAAGGACATGGAAGCTTTTTAAGTAATTTATTGCAAATAACACCTCGTGGACAGTATTACGCTTTTTGATCCCATCACTTGCCATCATATACCTGCAGCACCGCATTCAATTCAACATACAATAAAACAAGGGATAATGAGGGAAATGATTTGAGAAGAGATTCTAAAATTTAGGATTCTACAATAATTAAGAAAACAGTTGCATAAAAAAAGCTTTTAGAATATAGAGAAGTAAGAAGAATGAACATACGGAATGCGAGCTGCTTCGTCATCGTTTCTAGGAGCTAGTTGTGTCACCATGGGAGATAAATCATTCTGAGTGGAAAAAGGTTACAAGATACAATTAACAAATAAGTACATTACAAAAAGCATCAGACAACTAAATATGCAAATTGTACCTGGATATCCTCCATACTGGCGCCACTATGGCTACTGTCGAGATAAACCTTACACAAGGAATTTAAGATTCGTTTAAATTCTCATACCGAGCATAAATCACCAAGATAACATGGTCAATACAAAGAGGCGTTATCAGATAGAGCTTACCATTATGAGACGAGCGGCCTTAGAACTCTCGACAATCTGCCACTGTCCTTCCTCTGAACAGAACAGCCACTCATGAGCACGAGTCTGAAATTTTTTTAACACTCCTTTTAATAGTTCAAACGAAATTACACTAAACATCCACATCACTTTTTGCCAATTTAAATTGAATAGATTTATGATATTGAACAAGATTACCTTGGGGACAAGGAAAACACCACAATGATACACGAACGGCTCGGTCTGCTTCTGAGCATCAAGAAGCACGGCCCTATAACTGAAATTGCTTCCTTGGCAACCCAAAGTAAATTTTATACGGCGACCTCCATTAAGCTCTGCTAAATCCCCTTTAATACCAAGTTTCAAATCTTCGTGAGAGTACAACAAGTCTGAGCCATTGTTGCAGTCTCTACGTATCTGGTTCTCACTTTCAAGGGCTTCACACATACCAGAAGCCTAGTATAATAATAATTCAAACCCATACATTAGAAAAGAACAAACTCAAAGTTTTCAAGAGCGACGAAAATCAATCTATGAGATGAAGGGTGGTTTCAAGTTTCAACTGACAATAAGTGAACGTCAACAAAAAAGCCATTTACTTCGGATGAAACTAAGGTTCAGCAAAGTCTTACCTGACTACCATTGCGGCCAAGAGATAAAAGATCGAAAGAAGCGACAATCTCATGCAATAGAATGGACTTTTCTTTTTCAGCCACCACCATAAATGTCTTAAGACTCGATCGCTTTTGAGAGATAGAATGAACAGTCATCTTCCAACCAAAACGAAATCTTGAAAAAAGCAATGCTGCAGAAACACTAAGAACTTTCAATAACTATGAAACAGTTCACCTAATGGTAACAAAAGTTAACGGTGTGCAAGTTACCTAAGACATGAGACTCTGCCAACGTTAGACAGATAAACTTCCCTCCAGGTTTCAGAACACGCTTGGCCTGAGAAAAGAGGTATGGAAATGATCCGATGTGAGTAGAAATCAAGCATTTTGAAGCAAACAACATCCATTGTTTTGATCTGTAAGAAGAACAAACACGCAACGTACCTCTGATAAGTATTGATTTCCCAGCTTCGTACCAACTTCTGGCTCCATCAAAGCATCAAGAGCACCTTTATCGAGCACCGTATCAAAATAATCATCTGCTAACTGCGCAGAAGAGAGAGAAGTAAAAAGCTTTTGTTAATGAGAGACAACAAACGAGAAGTTAGGACCCAAACAAACAAACAAAAAACAGAGCACAAAGAGTAACAAAATGGAACAAAAACCTGCATCTTTGTGATGTCCATAACTCGCCAACGAAGCTCGGGGCGAGTCCTAATGTTCCGACGAAGCATATCGGAGATAACAACCTTGGAAAAGTCAACATTGGTGATGTCACGGAATCCAGCATCGTACAAATGCTCGGTAAGGCGGGAGTTTCCGCACCCTGGAACCAGAATCTGAAGCGACCCTGAAGAGGAAGAAGAAGAGGAAGAAGACAAGGAGTCTCGGAGGAGAGGTAAAAGCGAGTCTTGGAGCTGAGGCCACTCAGCATACCACTCGAACGAGTCGTCGTTGCCTCTGAGAGTGAAGAACTTATCCCAATTCTCTTTGCTTGTGAAGTCTTCCAGGGTTTGTAGGAAATCATCTGCTGGAGCTGCTTTGCTACCTTTCTTCTTCCCCATTGCTGCGATGGAATCTCCTTCTTAAGTCCCAAAAACCCTAATTTCCTGATTTTACAAAGGTTCAATCTTTTGCTGACTTCAGTGAAACAGAGCTTTGGAGGTTGATGGAAGCTAGGGGGACGGTTTACTTTTGGTTCAAACCGAAACAAAAATCGAAGTGTACCAAACCGAACCGGAAAAGTAACCAAATACATGGGCTTGAGTTTAGTTAAGGGAGGTTATTGGGCCTCATTACTATAGAGAAATCTTGCACCTAGAGAGCATCATCATTATTAGAGTCTCTAAACCATAATCTCTTATAAAATAAATAAAATATAAAATATTATATATTATTTTTTATTTGATGAGAGTTTCCTATTTCTTGAAATACTCAAGTAAAATCTCTAAACATAAAAATTTTGCTTGAATATTCCAAAAAACAAAGAAATTTTCATATAATTAAAAAGCAATATATAATATTTTATATTATATTTATTTGATAAAGGATTATGATTTAGAGATTCCAATAATGTTGTTCTAACTATTAGGCACCGAAATTCAATTGAGTGATTTTCAGTTTTCAACTTTTCGTTTTCGGTTTCTTACTTACATAAGCAATGACATCAGCCGCTATAATTTGATGGCAGTGTCGCTCCTAGGAAGATGGCAAGAATATGAACATATGTCATGTCACGTCTCTCTTGTCTCTTGATATAAACAACATATTAACATGATTACTCTCGATATAGTAAATTGTTTTCACATGCGTATTACGTTCTATGGGTAAAAGTCGATCCAAGAAACAAAAATATTGCATGAAATCAGTGAACCAAAGAGTTATTGTTTCGAAAGAGTGTATTAGGATTTAGGAATTACACGTTAGAAAAGATCAAGATTTGCATATATAAGGATAGAGGTTCCATTCATTAACAATCAGTTTTAAATTAGAAACTCATGATTTCTCACATACTCAAAATAAATTTGTAAAAGTTTGTTGTAAACTAGACATAAAAGTTGGTTTAAAGAGATTAAAAATGGTGATCACAAACGTACTGGTGATGCCACAGAGTGATTACTGATTAGTTAGACCAAATTTCGGTCACCGAAATTTCTCTCTTCACAATTAAGGTCTTCAAAATGATGTTCGAAACTGATTTATATGTACTCTTATTATCATTCTTGAACACGTAAGCGTCGACGTGCAACTCACTAAATCCATTTATTAAATTGCATAAGAATTTAGATGGATAGATATCGTGGACAGTGGTTGGTGTCAAAGTCACTGTATTGATCGAGCAGACCTAATGAAAACAAAAGGCGTACGTGACATTGATATACCATGACAAACCTAGCTCACATCCAAATAATTCTTTTCTGTCTTTCTTACATGTTTGTGAAATGACTCGTGAGCCACACGATTGTCTGATTTCTTTTTCTTTATGTTGTCAAACACGAAACTTAAAATATGTTGGTATTTTAATTTTAAGAAGCTTAAAACATTATTGTTAAGTAAATATCATAAACATCAATCTGTTAAGTATTAGTATATATGTACTAAGCTCATCTTCAGATAAGATTTAAATTAGTTGAACCGGTTCGACCAGCTATACTGAATCGGCTTTTGGTCCGATTTTGAAAGTATTAGAACTTGAAACATTTGCGAAACTAAGTAAAAAAATGATAGTTTAAAAGAATTAAAAATATTTTTTCTGCCAAAAGAGTAAAATAAGAAAATATTTTAAAATCACAAATAAAATGGAAAGAATCTAATATTAACAAATTAAAATGAGGACACTAATAGAAATTGGATAATGAAATTAATATAAAAATGAAAATTTTTCTTCCAACAATTCTAAAAAGAAAGTTAATGCCTAAATGGTAATAGAGAAACATTATATAAGAGATATCTATGCAATAGTTGGTAAAAAAATATTGACAAAAACAAAATAAAATTATAATGCAATAGTTGGTAAAAAATATTGACAAAAAATGGAAAATCATAATTTAAAGTCATACAATAACATAACATAAAAATTAAAAGATACATTTCCATTGTGAGGTGTCTAACTTGTGGATTAAACCCTTGATTTCAAATATCCTCCATCAATGAAACCAAAACTTAAAAACATTAGGGAACATCATCTATAAGAATTCGGACCCTAGACCACTCAATGTATTATATTCACAACACGTAAGACTCAAATCGCATAACCAAATCACTCACCCACCAACCTTTTAACTGACTTAATTAGTTAAGGGACATAGCAACAAATCTCATACATAAAAGGTTGAATATATATATATATATAGTTGTAATCTCTCCCCACCACATCTAAAAGAGAGTGTTATCAACTACAATATCAAAAACTCTAGGAGATAAAAAGAAAAAGAAGAGAGAAGAAAATGGGAGAAGAAGCGAAAGCAAAAGTGTTAGTCTTCTCGTTTCCAATCCAAGGACACATAAACCCTCTCCTCCAATTCTCAAAACGCCTAATCTCCAAAAACGTCACCGTCACATTCCTCACCACTTCCTCCACCCACAACACCATCATCCGCCGTGCCGTCGCCGGAGGAGCCACCGCTCTTCCGCTCTCTTTCGTCCCCCTCGATGACGGCTTCGAGGAAGGCCATCCATCAACCGACTCTTCTCCCGAGTACTTCGCAAAGTTCGAAGAAAACATCTCTCGAAGCCTCTCGCAACTTATCGCTTCGATGGAACCCAAACCAAACGCCGTCATTTACGACTCGTGTTCGCCTTGGATTCTCGACGTTTGCCGGAAATATCCCGGCGTCGCTGCGGCGTCGTTTTTCACTCAGTGCTCCACGGTGAACGCGATTTACATCCATTTCTTGCGTGGAGAGTTTAAGGAGTTTCAAGATGACGTCGTCTTGCCTGCGATGCCTCCGTTGAAGGGTAGTGACTTGCCGGTGTTTCTATACGACAACAATCTTTGCCGGCCGTTGTTTGAGCTCATTAGTAGCCAGTTTGTGAATGTTGACCACATTGACTTCTTTCTGGTTAACTCTTTTGACGAACTCGAAGTTGAGGTAATTATTCTTTATCTAAGAGTTTTTGTTCTTTACTTTCATATTCATTAGTATTAATATCTCCAAAACGAAATCCAAATTAAAATGTTTTCACGTGATATATATAATGGTGGATAGTGGATACTATCCTACCAAAGCACTGAATCAATTAGTACCCGATGTGAACCGTATAAAAATTAAAACAAAGCAATAGGAATATTTATGTTGCAGATTTCTATTGGAATTTAGGTATTTTGCGAGTTTAACTCCTCTACCCTAAGTATGGTTGTAGACTTGCAGGTTCATGTATTAAAATGAAATTTAATGATAGTGGTAGGAATATTATTACAAGACAAAAAAAAACATAATTTTTCAGCCGACAAAAAGACATTTATCATCTGAATATATCGGAAGATATCGATAATTGGGCGAACATGCCAAGGTGCAGATTATTTGTAGCATATCTATATGCTGCAATTGTATGGGTTTTAACGTGGCATATATGTAGCCAGAAAACGATTTTAAATATTATTTTTGATTGTTTTAGTAAACACTGGGGTAGACATGTGTCATGCGTTCCTGGCTAGTGGCTATCTTGATATTTTGCATATAAATGTTTCTGAGCTGTGAAGTTGTTACAAAATTATATGGTGTTTTGTTTAGAGTACGTAGTAAATGAATTAATCTTCGATGGTTTCAAATATAATTTGTATTTAAGTATCAACATATTATTGTGTGTTTTTTAATGTGATCTAGAAAATGTTCATAGTTTTATACTTCACAAAATATTTTATAACGCGTAATCGTAAAAGGTTTATCATTCTGTTTGCGTTCACAACTTGCAATTTTTCTTTTGGAATAATATACTAAAAATCTGTAAATTTTTGTTTTTGAAGTAAATACTATTAACGCTAACGAGTAACTGAGTCATCACTTAAAACTTTTATAGTTGACTTGAAGTGAGCCTTACTAGAGACAAAGATCTAAACCAAACCGTCTTCTAATAAACGTTATATAGTGAAATATATGCATGGACGCAATTGTTTAGTTGGTTATTAAATCAATCTACCTGGTGTATATGCCATATTGCCATCAAGCTACATTAACGTTTCTTTTATTGCATGTATTTACTGATATGATACATCTTTTTTTTCTCAGGTGCTAGAATGGATGAAGAACCAATGGCCGGTCAAGAACATAGGACCAATGATTCCATCAATGTACTTAGACAAACGATTAGCAGGCGACAAAGACTATGGAATCAGCCTCTTCAATGCTCAAGTCAATGAATGTCTTGATTGGCTTGACTCAAAACCGCCTGGTTCAGTGATGTACGTCTCCTTCGGAAGCTTAGCGGTTTTAAAAGACGATCAAATGATCGAAGTCGCTGCCGGTCTAAAACAAACCGGCCATAATTTCTTATGGGTGGTCAGAGAAACAGAGACAAAGAAGCTCCCAAGAAATTACATAGAGGAAATTGGTGAGAAAGGACTGATAGTGAATTGGAGTCCTCAATTACAGGTTCTAGCGCATAAATCGATCGGTTGTTTCATGACGCACTGCGGGTGGAATTCGACTCTAGAGGCATTGAGTTTAGGAATTGCTATGATTGGAATGCCGGCTTATAGCGATCAGCCGACTAATGCTAAGTTTATAGAAGATGTGTGGAAGGTTGGGGTTAGGGTTAAGGCAGATAAAGATGGTTTTGTGACGAAGGAAGAGATTGCGAGATGTGTTGGAGAAGTTATGGAGGAGGCGTCAGAGAAAGGGAAAGAGATTAGAAAGAATGCTGAGAGATTGATGGAGTTTGCAAGAGCAGCTCTGTCTGAAGGAGGAAACTCTGATAAGAATATTGATGAGTTTGTTGCTAAAATTGCTAGGTAATCTGATCATATCAATATGTGATGCTTAATAATGTCTTGTTGGAAGTTTCAGAGTTTTATAATTTAATTTGTTGTTGTTGTGTCGGAGTTGTTTGTGTTATGAACAATTTGTTCTAATAAAGATGATTGGAGACAGAATAGAGAAACCAAGAAGTTAATTAGTTTTATGCGTTTTTATTTGTTTGATATTGTTTTAATGTTTTCTTCTCATATTGCCCATATGAGTTGTCTATCACTAAAATACTCTATTATCAATGAAAAAATATTTTTCAAAATTATAGATGTTATTGAATTGTATATCACTAAAATACTCTATTATCAATGAAAAAACAGTTCTCTGGATTATAGATGTTACTAGTGTTTGCTATGTATTTCCGTTCTTTTTTTTTTGAAAAGCTATGTGAATTGCCCACAGGAGCCGTGGCAGCTGCTGTGCTTCATTGAATTTGTAACAGTTTTTAACCTCATTTTCTAATTATTTTTAGCATAAAAGAAATTGCACCCTTATTTGACTTTTGATTTTTGAAGCCTGCTCTTGCCTCAGCTAAGACTTTAGCGAACACTAAAATCGTTTCTCTTTTTTAGCACTCAGACTTCCTCGTCCTCTATAAAATATCACCATCTCGTGAAGTAAAGAGGAGTTCTATTGGAAATGCGAGAACTTAAGCATCCATAAATATATGACGTGAACTTTATATTTTTTTTTTATCCACAACTTATTTTCTTACTTTAGCCTGTAGTTCCACAACTTTTTCAAGTTTTTTTTGTGATACTCCAATCCAACATAGTTGAAATAGTCAGCAATATTAAGATACTTGTTTTTAGTTATACGGGTAAAATAACATGTCTCTCATCAAAATAGAATCCTATGATGTTTTTGACAATTCCATCAAACATTATCTGAACCTTAAAAAAATAAAAATAAATGAAGGTAAACATTTTAACAAATGTTTAATGTGGGAAGCTCTAGAAATTTCAAAAGCTCCAAATCTTCTACCAACAATCAAAAGATATGAATTTATATGAAAGGAAGACAATATATTAACATTATTAATATATTTTATTAAATTAATTAACATCCACGATTAATCTAATGAATTTAAGTGTGTGCACACAAAAAATATATATTGATTTTTTGGTTTGATTCGATTTCAATCCAAACCAAACTGAACCGTTTGAGTTTTCAAAAACATCAAACCATATGGTTTGAATTAGTTTGGATTCGGTTTGGTTTTTTACCTGGCTTCTTGAACTATAAATAAGGGAATGACTATTGATGACAAAGTCATAAAACACGTGACGAAAGACTATTGGCTCTGACTTTTGAGTTATATCTTTCATTATAGGTTGCTTTGACTTTAAGGCATCACACGTGTCGATGACTCATTGGCTAGATATTTACACGATGTGGATATATAAAACGAGGTGACTAGACGAGAAATTTGACTGCAAACGAAAAAGAAAAGAAAAAAATAAAGTTCCCTGTGAAACCCTAAGGAGAGTTTGTTTGGTCTGCTTCATATAAATCTCAAAATCGTTGTCGGGTTTTTTTTTTTGGTTTTTGCACTCTGATCATGGATCAATCCGATGATGATGGCATACTCGATATCGAATCAGGTGAGGAAAATTTATTCAGCGACTACGAGGACGATTCCGATTATGGATACACCGAAGGAGCAGCAATGGACGACGAGTTCACATCGAAACGATCTCAGAGAAGTTACGTAGTTCTCAAGGAAGAAGACATTCACAAGCATCAAACGACAGACATCGAACGAGTTTCTATGGTTCTCTCTATAAGCCAGGTCGAAGCGATCGTTCTGCTTCTTCACTATCAGTGGAGTGTTAGTAAAGTTGAAGATGAATGGTTTACGGACGAAGAGAGAGTCCGTAAAATCGTTGGAATATCTAAGGAGCCTCTCGTTGATCTAAATGACACAGAAATGACTATTGCATGTGAAATCTGCTTTGAGTCGTATCATCAGAAGGAAATTGCAACGCTTTCTTGTGGTCATCCTTATTGCAAGACTTGTTGGACTGGTTACATCACTACGGCAATTAATGACGGTCCGGGATGTTTGAAGGTTAAGTGTCCTGAACCTCCTTGTTCCGCCGTTGTATGTCAAGATATGATCGATAAGGTCATAACAAAGGAAGAAGATAAGGAGAAGTATTATCGATATTTTCTTAGGTCTTATGTCGAAGCCAGGGGAAAGAAGATTAAATGGTGTCCATCACCGGGATGTGAATACGCGATTGATTTTGGAGATGGAAGTGAAAGTTATGATGTTACTTGTTTGTGTTCTTATGACTTTTGCTGGAATTGCGGTGAAGATGCTCACCGTCCTGTGAATTGCGACACAGTGTCAAAATGGATATTCAAGAACAAGGATGAATCCGAGAACACGACTTGGATACTTGCCCATACAAAGCCTTGTCCTAGTTGCAAACGTCAGATCGAGAAGAACCAGGGATGTAACCATATGAGATGCTCAATTTGTAAACATAGTTTTTGTTGGAATTGTCTTTGTCCATTGAGTGGTCACAAGAAGTGCCACAAGTTTGAGGGTGATGATAACGAGACTGATGGTAAGAGAGAAAGAGCGAAAAAGGCTATCTATAGATACATGCATTATTATGAAAGATGGGCAAGCAATCAATCTTCGAGGCTAATAGCTATGGCAGATTTGAAGAAATTGCAATCGGTGCAGCTTAAGAAGGTTAGTGGAATTGTCTGCACACCAGAATCTCAGCTCCAATTCACCGTAGAGGCATGGCGTCAGGTTAGTGTAGACATGTATTTATTTAAAATATCTAAAAGTATGATTGCCTAGCTGAAAAAAAAAATTATGTAGAATAGAACGGTGGAATAGAATAAGACCCGAACTTTTTTAATTTAACTGTCAACTAGATTAACGTCAGCTTCACAAATATATATATCTCATAAATATTGTGGAAACCGATTAACAGAAAACATGATTGCACGAAAAAGAGTGTGATTGGTAAAAACTTGCAACCGTTCTACTATGTTGAGAGTTAGTAATGAGACTATAAGTGAGACTTCTTTTACAATATTTTTTCTTAAATGCAACTCGATGTCTAATGTGATTGCAGATCATCGAATGCAAAAGGGTCTTGAAATGAGACTATAAGTGAGGCCTTTTTTTACAATATTTTTCTTAAATGCAACTCGATGTCTTATGTGATTGCAGATCATCGAATGCAGAAGGGTCTTGAAATGGACATATGCATATGGATATTACCTTCCTGAGGAGGATCGGACCAAGAAACATTTTTTTGAGTATTTGCAAGGGGAGGCTGAAGTCGGTTTGGAGAGGCTTCATCATTGTGCAGAGGTGGAGTTTAAACAGTTTGTCAAGAAAACTGAAGATCCATCTACAAATTTCGTTGATTTCCGCAAGAAATTAATTGATTTGACTAAAGTAACCAAAACCTACTTCGAAAATCTGGTTAAAGCTTTGGAGAATGATCTTGCTGATGTGGCAGTTAATGAGAGCAACTCTAAAACGAACTCCAAACCTGCTACCAAAAGACGAAAGTTGGTGATAACGGTAAGAGGAGGATCCAAGTGATAACTTAGATCCCTCGGTTTCAGATATCATCAGAATTCAGAAGATTGGGAAATAATTCTTCTTTCTTTCTTTTTTTTTTCCTTTTTTTATGCCAGGGAGTGTAGAGATTTTAATTTGTGACAGTTTTTTTTTACCTTATTCCATAATTATTGATTATTCTTTAGCATAAAAGAAATTGCATTCTTCTTCGTGTCACTGTTTTTCTTCTCTTGCATATTCTCTGGCCATAAACTATTCTTTCATGGTAAGCTTTAAAGCTAATAGAAACGTCTCTCTCTTTTTTTACTTAATTTGGATTTGGTGTAGTTTTTGGGTTCTTACCTCATTCTGATCGAACCGGTAAGCAACCCTGTCTTATATTGGATCTGTGCTAAAGCTATACTACAAAACCTACTGAATCACTGGAATTTGATCAAATGTAGCTTACATGAAAAGCCAATGTATATGTTCACGTCATCGGAGCTTAATATAAGATTATTCAAATCCGATAATGAAAAACCAACCGGAAGGATGACCAGAAATAAGCATATAATTTTTGAATCTCTAGAGATTTTCAATGGATGGTTTATTTGATCTAAGCGAACATTTCTTTATATTTTCAGATTTGCCCTGTGAAGTTGCACTGCCTGAATCTGTTATATACTCACATACTTGAGTCTCAGGATGATTTCACGCCGCTTTCAATCACATGGTCATCATTCATGAATTAGTCTCAAGGCCGGTTAAAATACAAAATCCAGACCAAACTCTAATATCGTAACAAAGTAAAGTAAAACTAAGATTTCTCTAGCTAATGTGTTGGTACTGAGATCTTCCATATAGAGAGGGAAATAACGATCATATGCCTAACATAGAAGAACTCGAAACCGAACCGTCAAGTATACCTCTAGTTGTATTTGCCTAAATCCACTGAATCTCTAAATAATATAATAAGTTGAAAAAAAGAAAAAAACGGTCATTCAAAAGGATTGTACTTGTTTTAGGCATTTGCGAATTTTTTGTATTTACTTTATTATTCTAGTGAATTTGAAATATGGATATTATCCCAGAGAATTATAAAAACTTATAATTTCTTATAAATTTCGTATGTTTTTTAAAAAACTTTCTCCACTTAATTAATACTTGTCTCATTTGTGTTTCATTAAATAGAGCTCTTAAACTCAACCAACACCGACACAAGCATTAAAAATGTGACGCTTCATCTTTTCTTGTATTTACTGAAAAGGCCAGGGTCGATTCAAAGGACGACATAAAAAAGTACAAAAGTTTCATTGGACGAATTGTCTTCTTTTCCACAACATGAAACGTTTAACTGATTACGACAGAGTAGACAACACATATTTTGGAAGAAGTTTGGTTAAGATTTCTAATTTAAAAAATATAATTTGAAATATTGTTTGATATGTTTTTGATCTGCTTTTATCGCTATTTTTTTTATAAAAAAGATGGAGAGATAGAAATAAATTATAAACAATAAAATAGAAAAAAAATATAAAAATGTAAATTTTTAGATGACAGATGGTAGAAATCTTCTCAAATTTTTATTTGTGAAAAACCTTAATAAAGAATATATATTACAGGAAACCTTAGTAAAAAGATCATATTTATTGCAGAAATCTTATATTTATAAAGATTTGTTTTTTTTTTCCCTCCAAATTTTCCAAAATTTAGCATGGTCTCCAAATCAGATTTGTTGATTTAAGTATAATTTATTGCCAGTTAATTATAGAATAAAATTTAACTCTGAATAGAAAGTAGTCAAGTTTGAATGAAAACATTTATAAAAAATCTAGAGTTTTTAAAACAATATCTATAGTTTTAAAAACTTCACAAAAAAAATCTATGGTTTTTAAACAGTGACCAATGTTTTGTAAAGAAAAAAGTATATATAACAAAGGATATTAATATCGTTTCATGTAAATACATAGAATTACTTCGTGTGGTAAAGTGATTGATTATTGAAGGGGGTGTATACGTTTCAGTTTTGCGAGATGACATAACACGTGACGAACGGCTATTAGCTCGGACTTCTGAGTTTTCCTTCTTCAGACGTTGCTTTGACTTAAAGGTATCACACGTGTGTAGGTAACTCATTGGTTAAATGTTAATACGACGTGGATACGGAAGCCTATAAAACGAGATAACTAGAAGAGCATATTTGGAAGTCCAAAAAAAAAAAAAGGAGAAACGACGAGCCAGAAAAATAGA
Source organism: Sisymbrium altissimum (assembly GCA_900406495.1). Classification (NCBI taxonomy): domain Eukaryota; kingdom Viridiplantae; phylum Streptophyta; class Magnoliopsida; order Brassicales; family Brassicaceae; genus Sisymbrium; species Sisymbrium altissimum. Next base: position 104,450 of record OVBI01000070.1, on the reverse strand, counting down.
GTTTGTTTCGTCTACTTCCTATAAATCTCAAAACCTTTTTAGGGTTTTTTTTTTCTTGTAATTCGATCGATCATGGATTATTCCGATGATGATTGCATGCACGATATTGAATCAGGTGAAGATAACATATACAGTGATCACTCGGCCGATTCCGATTATGTATTTGGCGAAGAAGAAATTGACAACGATTCCACGTCGAAACGATCTCAGAGAGCTTACGTGGTTCTCAAGGAAGAAGACATTCGCAAGAATCAAAGGACCGATATAGAACGAGTTTCTACGGTTCTCTCTATAAGCCAAGACGAAGCCATCGTTCTGCTTCTTCACTATGAGTGGAGTCTTACTAAAGTTGAAGATGAATGGTTTACGGACGAAGAGAGAGTCCGTAAACTCGCTGGAATATCTAAGGAGCCTGTCGTTGATCTTAATGACAGAGAAGTGAATATCGAATGTGGAATTTGCTTTGAGTCATATCTTCAGAAGGAAATTGCAACGGTTTCTTGTGGTCATCCTTATTGCAAGACTTGTTGGACCGGTTACATCACTGCAAAAATCAACGATGGTCCGGGATGTTTGACGGTTAAATGTCCTGAGCCTTCTTGTTCTGCTGTGGTTGGTCAAGATATGATCGATAAGGTTTTAACGAAGAAAGAAGATAAGGAAAAGTATTATCGATATTTTCTTAGGTCTTATGTCGAAGCGAGCGGAAAGAAGATTAAATGGTGTCCATCACCGGGATGCGAATACGCGGTTGATTTTGGAAGAGGATGCGAAAATTATGATGTTTCTTGTTTGTGTTCTTATGACTTTTGTTGGAACTGTAGTGAAGATGCTCACCGTCCTGTGGATTGCGACACGGTGTTGAAATGGATATTTAAGAACAAGGATGAATCCGAGAGCACGACTTGGATTCTTGCCAATACAAAGCCTTGTCCTAATTGCAAACGTCAGATCGAGAAGAACCAGGGATGTAACCATATGACATGCTCAGCGCCTTGTAACTTTGAGTTTTGTTGGATTTGTCTTCGTCAATTTCCATGTCCCGGGGATTGCAACATCTTTAAGGATAATGATGAGGCTGATAATGAGAGAGAAATGGCGAAGATGGCGTTGGATAGATACATGCATTATTATGAAAGATGGGCAAGCAATCAATCGTCGAGGCTAAAGGCTATGGCAGATTTGAAGAAACTGCAATCGGTGCACCTTAAGGAGCTTAGTGACAAACAGGACACACCAGAAACTCAGCTCCAATTCACCATAGAGGCATGGCTTCAGGTTAGTAGATACAATTAAATAATGAAGAATCTGTTTGGCAAGAATCTGTTTGGTATAGAGATAGTATTTTCTTGTTTATGTAGAATGTATTATAAATGGAAAATTTTTGATTTAATTGAAAACTAGATCTAGTTTTCACAATTATATTTTTCATATAGCTTGTGGAATTGATGAATAAAAACCTTTGATTTCACTAAAAACTTTACGTGAGACTATTGTTACAACATTTTTCAATTTTCATGTGATCTTGATTTGACTATTATTGCAGATCATCGAATGTAGGAGGGTGTTGAAATGGACATATGCATATGGATACTACCTTTCTAAGCATGAATACGCCAAGAAACAACTTTTTGAGTATTTACAAGGGGAGGCTGAAGTTGGTTTGGAGAGGCTTCATGATTGTGCAGAGGTGGAGTTTAAACAGTTTGTCAACGAAAATGCAGATCCATCTAAAAATTTCGATGTTTTCCGCAAGAAATTAATTGACTTGACTGACGTAACCAAAACCTACTTCGAAAATCTGGTGAAAGCTTTGGAGAATGGTCTTTCTGAGGTGGAACACAATGAGAGCAAATCAACAACAGACTCTATATCTTCTCCCTGAAGACAAAGATTGGTGACGGGTCTAAGGAAGTCAAGTGGTAACTGTAATCTCTGAGCTTCTGATTTATGTTTTTGCTGTAAAGGACCATAAGTTTATCTGTGACAATTATTACATAATATCCTTACTATTTCTTCAGCATATTTGCATTATTATTTTACGTTGATTGCCTGATCTTTACCTTCGATACTGCAATTTCGCTGAACCAAAACCTGCCGTGTCTTCTCGTAAAAATTATGTAGGCCAAGAGCAAATGTGTCTTCCATTAAAAATTTAAGAACAGATTTGTATTATAATTGCATACGTTAATTTGGATTGAAATTCATATTAGTCTCGCGGTTATAAATTCTGAAAACACTAGAAAATGGGATTTTTCTTTCCACTGGGCGGACCAGCTGCATCGCTAGTTCGCTATAGATGGAACCCGATCTTGTAGGTCTCAACAAGTACAGTTCTATTGGAATTGAGGGGAGGGGACTTAAGCTGTGGTCCATAACGTTTTTGAAGTACTTTGAAACTATGAAAAAACAAGATCCACAAAAAAGAGAGAAACTGAAAATAAAGTATATATTTTGGTAAATGGTACCCACTCACCTAATTTCCTCCCTCACGTTTTTATTATACATGCGTAGTAAAAATCTTCTTTTACATCAATCTTTTTTTCAGTCGTCTGTAAACATCATACCAAATTGATTTTAACCCAATACATACATATTAGAGAAACCAATCCTTAAAGAAAAAATGTAAATACTCTGACATTGCAGATAAACTTATCCACCAAAACAAAACATCAGTATGTAATGAAAGATTCCTTCAAAATTTAGACTCGACCGAGTTAAAACCAAAAGAAGCCAAACAAAGAATTATCCAACATAGTAAATAACGTCATACCAAAAAAAAAAAAACATTGTAAATAACGAGATATTGTGTAAAAAAAAATAACGAGATATATAAATAATACCTGCGTACCTAGGAAACAAAGTAGAATTTGAGCATATCATCGTTATCACCCACTGATTGTTTCTTCCCTAAACAAAAACACACAAAAAATATAAAAATGGGTGAAGCAAAGGGTCACGTACTGTTTTTCCCATATCCATTACAAGGCCACATTAATCCAATGATCCAACTCTCCAAACGCTTATCCAAAAAGGGAGTCACCGTCTCACTCATCATCGCCTCCAACAACCACCGTGAACCTTACACCTCCAACGACTACTCCATCACCGTCCACACCATCCACGACGGTTTCCTTCCACACGAACACCCGCTCACCAAGATCAAAGATCCTCAACGTTTTAACGACTCTACTACTCGTAGCCTCACCGATTTCATCTCTAGGTACACGTTTTTTTTCGGCAGATTTTGAAAGTTGNTTTTTTTTTTTTTTTTTTTTTCTGTTTTAACTAGTACAAAACTTGAAGTTCAAAAAAAGAAAAAAAAAAACGGTACTAAACTTCGTTAAAGTCGCTTAAAAACATGAATATATATACACACAAAATAAGTAAAATATATCATCGGACATCCACCTAACCTCCTCTCGATCATCTCCCCCTTTCCACACAATCATGTTCTCACAAAACTCTGTTTTCACTATTCAAAACATTCATCAAATGTTCACAACACTAATTTCGCTATATATTATGAATTTGTTAAAAATATAAATTAGAAAGAACATTCTTAGTCTACGAAAACTAGTTTTTAACTTATTAGCTAATATGTTTCTTTTATTCGATTATTTAAATTTTCAGTCATTCCACTATTTGTTTGACATATTTGATCAAATCTAATATATAACTGGTAAAAGAAAAAATCTAATATATAACAAAACAATTCCTTCAGATTACTGAATCTACCGAGTTGTCAAATGAAATAATTCACTACTATCCTGAAATAGTATTATTTTAATCCAAGAATGTAAGGCCGTTCGGTTCGATTGGATTTTTTTGGGTTTTTGGATATTTTGAATATAGTGATTTAAGAACTATTAAGTTCTTTATAAAATTTGGTTTAGTTTCGGTTTGATTTTAATAAATTAATTTATAATCAACTAATATTCAAAAAAATTTTGGATCTGGTTTGGTTTCGATTTGGTTCTGGTTTTTTGATATTTTTAGATAATTTTGATAAAAATATTTGGTAATTCTGATAAAATATCGAATAATTTTGGATATTTTAGATAAAAATAATTAGATAATTTTAGATAATTCAGTCTTTTAGTAATATTCGATTAATTTTATTTATTTGATTATTCTAAATATAAATATAGCTAATTTTTTTAGATATATAAATAATATTTCGAATATTCGGATATGTGTTGAATTTTCGGTTCGATTCCATTTCGATTAGGATATCCATAAATCTTCAATATAAAATCCAATAGATATGTTACAAAAATTCGGTTTGGTTTTGATTTCGGTTTGGTAATTCAATTTCGGTTAAAATTCCGAGGTCTAAATGTAAATATCAATACATACTGTATATCCGCGATATTGTAGAATTAGACCATACCATCCTTGTTTCTTCGGCTCATAACAAAATATACTAAAAGATGGGTGAAGCGAGCGGTCATGTGCTGGTGTTTCCATATCCATTTCAAGGCCACATTAACCCGATGGTCCAACTCTCTAAACGCTTATCCAAAAAGGGCCTCACCGTCACAATCATCATCGCCTCCAGCAACCGCCGAGAACCTTACACTTCCGACGACTATGCTATCACCGTCCACACCATTCACGATGGTTTCCTTTCATACGAACACCCTCAAACCAGATTACAAGATCCTCAACGTTTCACTAACTGTACTACTACTCGTAGCCTCACCGATTTCATCTCTAGGTAGAAGTTTTTGAAGGAATTATCCAGTTTGACATGTCTATAGTTACTTACGTTTACCTTTCAGAATAGTAATTCTCCTTTCTTTTCCTTACCCCATTTTTTTTAATAATAGGTGCTTTCACTCTGACTATATTGCAATCCAACTATCCAAGTGTAAAAAATTTAAATGATATTACCAACTTAGAGATTAAATTAAATATTCAAAGTTGGAGGATCATGGCATAAATGGATTCATCCTAGAACAATCATGGTTGGCCACAATCATTGAAAAAGAAGACGTTAATATCTGCTAAATTAAAACCATTTGTTAGCGTTTTTTATGATTATTAATTATATGCAAAATGTCAAACACTATATCGTATGTGTATGTGCAGGGAGAAGTTATCGGCCAATCCTCCAAAGGCTCTGATCTATGATCCATTCATGCCCTTTGCACTGGACGTAGCCAAGGACTTAGGTCTATACGTAGTGGCCTATTTCACTCAACCATGGTTGGCTAGTCTTATTTACTACCACATCAACGAAGGCACCTACGATGTTCCTGATGATAGACACGAGAATCCGATGCTTGCATCGTTTCCGGCTTTCCCATTGTTAAGCCAAAATGATCTGCCTTCTTTTGCTTGCGAAAAGGGGTCTTACCCTTTAATATACGAAGTTGTGGTTAGCCAATTCTCTAACTTGCGGCGAGCTGATTGCATTCTTTGCAACACTTTTGATCAACTTGAACCTAAGGTAAGGTTATATACCTTATAAATTAGATTTGTATTCGGTTTCATGTAATTGAGTTTTGAGAAGAGTAGTTTCTTATATATTTTGTGGACCATCTCTTTTCTAGGTAGTGGAATGGATGAATAATGAGTGGCCGGTGAAGAATATTGGACCGGTGGTTCCGTCCAAGTTCTTGGATAACCGGTTGCCGGAAGACAAAGATTACGAGCTAGGACATTTCAAGACGGAGCCGGATGAGTCTGTTTTGAGGTGGCTGGCGAATAAGCCGGCGAAGTCAGTGGTTTACGTGGCGTTCGGGACATTGGTGGCTTTGAGTGAGAAGCAGATGAAGGAAACCGCAATGGCGATTAGACAAACCGGATACAATTTCTTGTGGTCTGTTCGAGATTCGGAGAGAAGCAAGTTACCGTCTGGTTTTGTGGAAGAAGCTTTGGAGAAAGACTGTGGATTGGTGGCTAAGTGGGTTCCTCAGCTAGAGGTTTTATCACAGTACTCAATTGGATGTTTCGTGACACATTGTGGATGGAACTCGACATTGGAAGCACTATGCTTAGGGGTTCCACTGGTGGGGATGCCTCAGTGGACGGATCAGCCCACGAACGCTAAGTTTATAGAGGATGTGTGGAAGATTGGGGTTAGAGTGAAGACCGATGAAGAAGGATTTGTAAGTAAGGAGGAGATCGCAAGATGCATTGTTGAGGTTATGGAAGGAGAGAAAGGGAAAGTGATGAGGAAGAATGTTGAGAATTTAAAGGTATTGGCACGTGAGGCTATCTCAGAAGGAGGTACTTCCGACAAGAACATTGATGAGTTTGTTGCTATTTTGACTTGAAAATCTGAGACTGAGATTATCTGAGTGTTGTCAGTTTGTTAGTTTAAATACTTAATAACGACTTCTTTGTCGGTTAAACTCCAATTCGAGTGTTTCTGAGTTAAATTCTCCTGTCTTTTGTATTATATTCCGAGAAAGCATCCATTTGGTGAGAAACAAACTTTTAGTGTATGTGAGAGCTTGGCTCTAGTCCGTTATGGAAGAATTCGGCTAAGGTGATCAGACTTTTTAAAGAGAAAGATAAACCGTACTTGGTATTAATTAGGATCCTCCTACATCAATAGTTTGAAAACAACATTGAGGGTCATGATAAACCAAATTCTAATAATTAGATAATATTCTCTCCATTCCATAGTTTAAGATGACTTTAAATCTTTAGTTGTTTTGTATTATTTGATTTTTTTTTTAATCAATTTTTTTGCAAAATTTCATTTAAGTACAACTTTTTTTGGGGGTAAAATCCAAACAAAATATTTCCTCGGGTCGGTTAAGTTTTTGGATTTTTAGGTTTACATATAAAAGAGGTATTAGGTCTCGTGTCCTCAGAGCCGTTTCAGGGTTTTTTCGTATCATTGGATCATGGATTGTTCCGATGATGACATTCTCGACAGCGAATCAGGGGAGGATACCTTTTACACTGAAGAAGGTGCTGATCTCGATTACGGATACGCCGAGGAAACATCGAAACGATCTCAGCTATGTTACGTAGTTCTCAAGGAAGAAGATATTCGCAAACAACAAAGACACGACATCGAACGACTTTCCACGGTTCTCTCTATTATTCAAGTCGAAGCGATCGTTCTGCTTCTTCACTATCATTGGAATGTTAGTAAAGTCGAAGATGAATGGTTCACTGACGAAGATAGAGTTCGTAAACTCGCTGGTATCCTGAAGGAGCCTATCGTCGATCTAAGTGAGAGAGAAGTGAATATTGAATGTGGAATTTGCTTTGAATCACATCCCCAAACGGAAATCGCAACGGTTTCTTGTGGTCATCCTTATTGCAAGACTTGTTGGACTGGTTACATCACTACGACAATCAATGACGGTCCGGGATGCTTGAAGGTTATGTGTCCTGAACCTTCTTGTTCTGCCGTGGTATGTCAAGATATGATCGATAAGGTTTTAACGAAGGAAGAAGATAAGGAGAAGTACTATAGATATTTTCTTAGGTCTTATGTTGAAACGAGCGGGAAAAGGATAAAATGGTGTCCATCACCAGGATGCGAATACGCGATTCATTTGGAAACTGGAAGTGGAAGTGAAGATTATGATGTTACTTGTTTGTGTTCTTATGACTTTTGCTGGAATTGCGGTGAAGATGCTCACCGTCCTGTGGATTGCGACACGGTGTCAAAATGGATACTTAAGAACACTGATGAATCCGAGAACACGACTTGGATACTTGCCCATACAAAGCCTTGTCCTAATTGCAAACGTCAGATCGAGAAGAACCAGGGATGTAACCATATGACATGCTCAGCGCCTTGTAACTTTGAGTTTTGTTGGATTTGTCTTTGTCCATTAGTTAATCACGTGAATTGCCACAAGTTTAAGGGTGATAATGAGATTGCAGTTAAGAGAAAAAATGCGAAAAAGGCTATCGATAGATACATGCATTATTATGAAAGATGGGCAAGCAATCAATCTTCGAGGTTAATAGCCATGGCTGATTTGAAAAAACTGCAGTCAGTGCAGCTTAAGAAACTTAGTGTCCGACAATGCACATCAGAATCAAAGCTCCAATTCACTGTTGAGGCATGGCGTCAGGTTAGTGTAGACATGTATTTATTTAAAATATCTAAAAGTATGATTGCGTAGCTGGAAACAAAAAAAAAGTTATGTAGAATGGAACGGTGGAATAGAATAAGACCCGATTTTTTTGGATTAAACTGTCAACTAGATTAACGTCAGCTTCACAAATATACATTTCATAAATCTTGTGGAAACCGATTAATAGAAAACATGATTGCACTAAAAAGAGTGTGATTGGTAAAAACTTGCAATCGTTCTACTAAGTTGAGAGTTAATAATGAGACTAAAGTTTTTCTTTTTTACGGTATTTTTTCTTAAAATCAAATCGATGTGTCATGTGATTGCAGATCATCAAATGCAGAAGGATCTTGAAATGGACATATGCATACGGATACTACCTTCCTAGAGAGGAACGAACCAAGAAACATTTTTTTGAGTATTTGCAAGGTCAGGCTGAAGTTGGTTTGGAGAGGCTTCATCATTGTGCAGAGGAGGAGTTGAAACATTTTGTGTACAAGAAGACTCAAGATCCATCCAAAAATTTCGATGAATTCCGGAGGAAGTTAACTGGTTTGACTGAAGTAACCATTGACTGAAGTAACCAAAACCTACTTCGAAAATCTGGTTAAAGCTTTGGAGAATGGTCTTGCTGATGTGGAACACAATAAGAGAAAATCAAAAACAAAACCTAAACCTGCTACCAAAAGACGAAAGTTAGTGAAGTAAGAACGGTATGAGGTAAGGTCCAAGTAGTAATTGAGATTTTTCATCTTCTGCTTATCCCCTCTTATATCTTTAGCACAGGATTCAGAAAATTGAAACATATTTTCTCTGTTTTATGTTTTTGCTGCCAGACCGTTGTGTTTATAACAATGGGTTACCTTATTCCCTAATCATTCTTTTGCTTAAACGTAATATATTCTTGATTTTCCATAACTTTTTTTCTTTGGTTGTCACCTGCAAATAAATTCATATATGGACTCTGTGTTATAAAAAAAGAAAAGACCTTTGACTTTGAGACAACAAGAAGAAAGAGCTCGTGCTACTTATATGAATATGATACAATGTATCTCAAAATGCTCAGTTCTGTGCATTGGAGAAGTCTATATAGCTCGATGAAGTACTTTCCGCCGTATACATTACACATTGTTACACGATAAGACATTGACAAATGGGAGAAGGCGCCGTTTCTTTTTGTATTCTTTGTACCGATTGTATATGTAAACTTGAGAAATGAGCTCTTGAATAGCTGATTTCTTTGTTTTTCTGAGTTAAACCTCTCCCGGTCCTCTCTACTATTTCCTGAGAAACCATCCGTTTGATTTAGAAACAAACTCATGGATATGTGAGAGCTTGGCTCTAAGTCAGTTAAAGATTTTCTTTTGGAAGTACGAAGAATTATTCGGCGTAACTAAGTCGGAGCTCGAAATACAAAACATAAATGATAAAAGAGTTGTTAAGAGAGAGACTTTTTTTACCAGGGAAACTTGAATGTATCTTTCCACCATCCTTGTTTTGAGCAGTGTACAAAAATCCTGTCCAATCGAACTATGATTTCAGAAAATGTCGGCCTAACAACACCTTCCGCATCCCAGCACTCCTCAATCAATCTGTTTAAAATAAAAATTGAAACAATACGTTGAAAGAGGTTGGGTAAAGGATCATCAAGGAGCAAATGATGTTACTGTACGCTAAGTGCAAAAACAAAGTTCTAAAATTCATGTTATTAAGTTGATAAAGAGATGAGTACACTTACTCTCTCATCTCTTGGGGACAACTTTTGGATTTCGCCTTAAACGAAGGTCTTCTTCCTTCCAAACACATTAGCTTCACGGCCTCTTCTGGGGGCTTAGGATGGAAAGGTTGTACTCCTTCAATCATCTGTAGAATTTAAGAAAAGTCAGTCAATCAAATATTGTTTCAATGAGATTTTATTAGAGAAGATTACTGGCCTTGATAAAACATATCAAAGTAGAGTGGTTGAGAAACAAAATAAGTACTTTGGAGAGCATCTAAAGGAGTGACTGAATTAAAATCGATCAGATACAGCCATCAACAGAAATGTAGACGAGCAGTGTTATCACAAAGACTTAACATTAAGGGTAAGAACCATAAGGTACCTACCTCATATAATACGACACCAAAAGAGTATGAATCCACACTTCTGTCAAATATTTCATTTTTGTAAACCTCAGGTGCCACACAGTAATCTGCGAGAAAATGGCTCATGAATCCCATTATTATTATTATAAGTATTTCAAAGTAGAAAACATTTTCTGTATTAGTATTAAAATTTCTAAGAAATCTAGATGTTTAATGTTACATCACGCGCCCCATAATTTAAGCTAACTCGCTAGTCTCAATTGTGAGCCACTGGGTTGGATTTTAAATTGATCAGACAATAGTTGAAAAAGAAAAAAAAATTGATCAGATGATATAACATATGGACACTTACTTGAAGGATCTATATGTGCCCCGTGATTAAGGATTCTTGATTTATCGGATGATAACTTTGCAAAACTTATCAGTCCAAATCCCGCCACCTTCAAATGTCCTCCGTTATCGAGCATAATATTTCTGGCACCTTACAAGAAGTTGCAAAAATTAGATAACAAGAGGTCCAAAAATATGTTCTCCAAATACCTAACGTGCAGATGCTTCTTTATGTATTTATCTTACTTGGATTTTAGATCACAGTGGATCACTGGTTCTGGTTTACACTCGTGAAGATAATTCATTCCCCTGAGAAGAGTCAAATGATTTGTTCATCAGAAGATTAAATCAATAAAAAAAGTTGTAATTTGAATACAATCAAGCGAAATAAAAAGGTACATGCCTGGCTATATCCAGGGCAAATCTTAGAACTTTGGATGGAGAAAGGCGTCCTTTCTTTTGAAGATAGGACCCAAGGTCACCCTACAAGTTACCCACAAACCCAAGAAATTATTTCCTAGAATCCAAAAATTGCTTAATGAGGGAAAAATCTTGTAATGTGTAAAAAGAGGGAGAAGCTTACTTTAGGATGATACTCAGACACAATCATCATGGGAACATTTTGGGTAACAGCTCCAACAAATTGCACAACATTAGGATGACGAACCTTTTCGAATAAAGTAAGTTCGTGTTTGAAGGCCTTTCTGTGTGTAAGTAATATAACAATTTCAGAACAAACATTATACATAAAAACAAACAGGGATTAAACACGGAGGGAATGAAGTAAATTCTAGGAAAATAGACCGAAAATGCACAATTCCAAAGACTATAGGAAGCTAGGAACTGAGACTCTAAAATCTTACAGCTCATATCATCATCACAATGAGTACAACAAATGCTTTCAACGATCTATATATAGCTTAACGTAAGAAGAAAATTCAAAAACCACTTTGACCTATTTGCTAACATAGAGACAGATACTCAATCATCAAAGAGAAGAGCAAACGTACATGGTTTCATGATCCTTGTAGAGATCCTTATCAAGTATCTTCACAGATACCTTAGTCCCATTCCACTTAGCCACTTGATATATTCCCTGGTAATAGTAAGTACTTCGTTAAAATCATCCACTCAAAAAAAAACTTTTATCACTACGAAAAGTTGAAACAATAATAAAGCTACCACTTGCCTTTGAGATACCATCAGCTTTCCGAACTTGAAGCTCTTGTGGATTCAACTCGTATTCAGGAACTTCACGAGGATTCGCCACAACCATCGGTGTCCTTTTGGTTTTCTAAAATCAAAACAAAAAAATGTAACGTTTAATGAGATATGTATATGGAAACGAAACAGAGCTCTATTATATAGCATACCGGAACTTTGGCTCCACGAGCTTTCAAAATGTTGTAAACGTCCATGTTACCATAGTACTTAGCATCAGCAGCTGCCTATCCCCACACACACACACAAATATATCAGATTAAAAAGCCACAAAAAACGATTATTAATCAAAATTAAAGAAAATCACATTATACCGTGCTTCCCCAACGATCTCGAGCATCGATGTTAGCCTTCCTAGTAAGTAAAAGCTTGACGACGTCGACGTGGCCTTCACAAGCAGCGATGTGAAGAGCGGTACGACCATCAAGATCAATACTATTAACGTCGATTCCTTCGTCGAGCAGATCCTGAACACCTTCAACATCTCCTCTACAAGCGACGAAGAGAAGCTGCATAGTTGCGTCGAGGTTATCGGGAACAGCGAGCTGAGGACGGCCGGAACCATCTGGACTCCGGCGAATCGGATCGAGAGAAGATTGCCTTCCGAAACTGAATCGCATATTGTTACGGCGAGGATCGTGCGATGCTTGTCTTGTGAACTGACGGCTAAGCGTACGGCGTAGCGATCCTGTTGAGAATTGCCTCGAGATTCCTCGTTTTAACTGTCCCGCGATATTCGCCATCTTTTCCGGCTTCTTCTCCTTACGGTTTTCAAATTTCGTCTTCTTCTGTGAGATTATAAATATCAAATGGATAAATCACATTTTTCTGAAAAAAAGGGGAGAAAGTTCTTTGATCTGTGAGGATTATGTGAGATCCGATTGAAGCGCGTTGGGTTATCGAGGAAAAAGTAAGTTTTAATTAATTATTATAAGTTTGTGTTGATATTATTGGCGACGTCTTGACTCTTGATTTGACTTTTGCTTTCAATCATTGTTTGGCTTAACTCCCGCGTAAAATTGGACGCTTGCTTTGTTGATCGTCCTCCACTTATTTCGGTGGCTTTTACTGGATTTAAAATTGTTTTCTTTTGCGAAATTGTTTAATTTAACCCCTAAACTTCTTATAATTATGGAATTAACCCTAATTATGGATAAGGCTGACGTGTCGGCCTGATCCAGTTTTGGCCTTTTGGGCTTTTTCTATGTATGGCCCACAAATAGACGCCTCCGAAAGTCGAAACCTTCTCGTACGCTGAGCGTTTGCGTTGAGTAGTGAGTCATCGGTCTGTTTCACTAGGCAGAAGCAAGTAGCTGATTTTTCTCTTCAATGGCGGCCATTTCGGCGAGTTCTTCCTTATCCCTTGGATGCTTGAGATCGTCATGTACAGATTCTTCTCTCGCTATCGTACACTCGACGACGCGGGTATCGTTTCCGGCGAAGATTTCGTATCTGTCAGGTAAATCTTCGAGCCGTGGCGATGATGAAATGGGTAAGAGGATGGAGGGAGTCGTAAGAAGCGTCGATGGGAAGATCTCTGACGCGTCGTTCTCCGAAGCTTCGTCCGCAACTCCAAATTCCAAGTACTTTGAATATCTCTCTTTGAGTTCGTTTCCTTTAGCGTTTGCATCGCTTGAATCCGTTTCCGATTTTGTTGATTTATACGTTCAAGCATTTGTATTTTAATTCAACATTTGCATGCAATTATTGTTTGGAATTGATTGGGATGCTCTGTTTCTTCCTCGATGTTCTGCAAATTGAGCTTAACGTTTCCTACTTGATGGGCGAGATTGCAAAATCTGATTCTCTGTTATTGTAGATTGCAATTAATTGATTGTTGTTTGCTTCTTTATAGAATTAACTTCATTATCGGTGTGAGTAGGTTTGGATATCGCGCCTGAATCGTACCTATGACTAACGTTTTCTTTGTACTTTTTAAAATTAGGGTGAGGAAGCACACAATTTCTGTATTTGTTGGAGATGAGAGCGGAATGATTAATAGGATTGCAGGAGTCTTTGCGAGGAGAGGTTACAATATTGAGAGTCTTGCTGTTGGTCTCAACAGAGACAAGGCTCTATTCACCATTGTTGTCTGTGGAACTGAAAGAGTACTTCAACAGGTCATCGAGCAACTCGAGAAGCTCGTTAATGTTTTAAAGGTTGTAATTTTTTCTAGATCACACTTTTTTTTTTATCAGTTTTTGCATCATAGTTTGTGTCATCAACAGCATCTTTACACATCGGCCGATTTGCTTGTCACTGCTCTTTAAATTCATTGGACTTCTTAGGATTACGTAAAATTTCTTATTTAATCTTTGTATCTCCGGAAGAATTGTGTTGAAGATTACAGTTGCAAATGCCTTTTCCATTTCCTGAATTGACTTCGACTTGCTAATTAGGTTGAAGATATCTCGAGTGAGCCGCAAGTGGAGCGTGAACTCATGCTTGTAAAAGTGAATGCACATCCAGAATCCAGGGCACAGGTACTCTTTCTTGCCTACTTGCTGGTTACTTTTGATTCAGCAGAGAGGTGGACTTTATATTATTTCCGATTTTGACTAGCCTCTGCTGAATGAAATTTACAGATCATGTGGCTAGTTGACACATTCAGAGCAAGAATTGTAGATATTGCAGAACATGCATTGACTATTGAGGTACGTCTGCTTGTGATTTGTGCTGTTCTCAATATATGTTTCACGCTATAGAGTATGTCCTATGGGTTTTGGACTTCTGTTTTTATCCTCTTACTAATCATTGAAAGACATAAACTTTGTCTAGTGTATCATTAGAAGAAAATTTTCTATCTTGTAGTTAGATTTACTCTGCCTTTTGAAACTCATGATGATCCGTTTAATTGAAACGTATGGTGTATCTCCGTCGACGTATCTGACTTTCTACTAACTTTCATATAACGAGAAAGTTTTTAACCATATTGCGACGCTCGAGCATACTATGCCATCTACATTATATATTGTATTGCGTGTCCTGATTTCTGTGGGAATGCTCAGTGTTGTTTATGATAGTTAGAGAAACAAGACCATACACATATTGTTCTTGATTATGAGGAAGTGGGAGAAAAAAAAATTGGTTTCTCTAACTTATATATTTTAGTTCCTTGGTTTTCATTTTTAACCTATTTTGCAGGTAACTGGAGATCCTGGGAAAATGATTGCTGTAGAAAGAAATTTGAGAAAGTTTCAGATCAGAGAGATTGTCAGGACAGGAAAGGTAGTGGATTTTTGGAACTAGATTGTATGGCTTCTGAATATCACATCATCATCCAGTTTGTGCTTTCTAATGGATGTATGTAGTAGTTACATTTTTCAGTGGACATAAAGACATAGATCTTGTTGCTTTCACTAATCTAGGGAATATGGAATGACGATTTTAAATAATAGATAGCACTGAGAAGGGAAAAGATGGGTGCGTCTGCTCCATTTTGGCGATTTTCAGCAGCGTCCTATCCAGATCTTAAGACGCAAGCACCTGTCAGTGTTCTTCGAGGTAGCAAAAAGGGAGCTATGGTCCCTCCAGTTGAAACAAAAGCAGGGGTATGTGCTTCTCTCCTCCTTAGATTGCTTAATTTCAGCTGGAAGTTGCTCACCTTTCTTTCGGAGATGGGTTGCATAAAAAAGGTTTAGGTTTGGCGATTTTCTTAAGTTAAACGGACTATAGAGGGCAGTTTATTTTATTTCCTTTTCTTTTTCTTTTTTTCCCTGTGTGGAGTGGTTGCTTGCGATTGATTGGCACTGCGATTGAGAATTGCACAATCTTTGATGGTCAACAGGTATTAATATGCCTTGCATATAGCTGAAAGACTACAAACTAGTGTGCTTCTTTCAAAGGAGAAAATTCTTGACGCATGCAATTCAAATACCCTAGCTAAGATAAATATCTTCACAAGTTTGTTAATTGTCCAGTGTTAATAGTTATCTTTGTTTTTATATGTAGGGAGATGTTTATCCCGTGGAGCCAACTTCTGACCTAATGGTACATCGTGTTCTTGACGCTCACTGGGGACTTCTCACGGACGAAGATGTAAGTGAGTTTGTTGCTATATAGAGTTTATAGATACTGCCATAGGTATGATTGCCATGATGCTAAATAGTTATATGTAGCATGGATGTTAGCAGTTTGAGAATGTGGGTTGCATTACAGTAGTTCCACTTATTTATCCATTCAGGTTGTCTTGGACTAGGACTGAATTTGAATAACCCTTACTGTTGACATCGTATGGACGAATCATTGTCCTATAGTTTTAGGTAGACATGGTTACATAAATCCACGGAGTGTGTAAGATGGTTGTGGAGATTATATTTATTTACTTGCGTAGCTGATAGTTTTCTAGGTTATATTGTTTCATTTATAATAGTCCTTCTTTTCTGATCTTTCAGACGAGTGGACTACGGTCACATACTCTATCCTTGCTTGTAAATGATGTTCCAGGAGTCCTTAATCTTGTTACTGGTGTTTTCGCTCGAAGGGGATACAATATTCAGGCATAATCCTTATCTCTCTCGCGTACACACACAGAGAATGTGCTTGGAATTTACTGATACACTGACCGATCTTCTTTTTGGTTCAGAGCTTGGCGGTAGGACATGCTGAAACGGAGGGCATTTCACGGATTACAACAGTTGTTCCTGCAACAGATGAATCAGTCAGCAAATTGGTGCAGCAACTTTATAAACTCGTAGATGTGCATGAGGTAGGATCACAAAAAGCAACTGTCTCTAGTATATATTAACAGTTGGAAGGCTCTTGATGTCTCTATCCTTTGCTCTTTTCCCTTTTGCTGTTTCTTGAAACTTTAGATCGTACACAGAGGAATATCTAGTGAACTCTTTTTGGAATTTCGTTCATCTTTTCCGGGTCTTATGTGTTTATTTGAATGGGACCTTTATTTCCACGAGCTAAAATTGTACAAGCTTGATGAACAGAATCCTGAGCATGCTGTACTTTAACTTTCCAAGCAGTTATTAAATTTTGTGGGGATTTCTGCAGGTCCGTGATCTAACTCATTTGCCATTTGCTGAAAGAGAACTGATGCTGATTAAGATTGCTGTGAACGCTGCTGCAAGAAGAGATGTATTGGACATTGCTAATATTTTCAGGGCAAAAGCTGTTGACGTATCCGATCATACAATTACTTTGCAGGTAAAATACATGTCTCACAAACTGGATTTCTATTTGATGCGTAGTTGCAGATCAGATGAGAGATCATATCATTGGATATTTTTAAAGTTTCACATATTTCCAAAGGTCGTTTAACTTGTTTGAAATAATCAGAGCTCCGTTTGACAATATATATGAAGCAGACTTAAATTTTCCATCTTAATCTTTTTGTCCTTCGTTTTTTGGATTTGTTACTGAAATGTGTTTGCTGTGGATACAGCTTACTGGGGATCTTGACAAGATGGTTGCACTGCAAAGGTTGTTGGAGCCCTACGGTATATGCGAGGTTAGTTTTGCAATCTATTTCCATCTATTTGTCAGTGTTATAACTTGTAAGTCTGAGCGTTAATAAATCCGCTAACGCTATTATCCACCACATGGTCTCTGAATGAAAATAGACAATAGCAGCTTAATAGTTCTAGATCAAACAAATCCTGAGCCGTAGGTAGAAGGTCAAATTGTTCAGATAAAGTCGAAACATTTAGAAGTTTGTAGTCTTGTTGGAAACAGAGGAATGAAGTCTAAGTCTTGGTAGAATCAATAATCATAGCTGGGCCCAGTTTCTAATGTATTCTACGTCTCCTGGTTGTGCTTTTATGACAAGCACTGTTACGTCTATAACTTATGCATCGTGCTGATGTTTCTCACGAACAATCAATCACAGGTTGCAAGAACCGGGCGTGTCGCATTGGCTCGTGAATCAGGAGTGGACTCTAAGTATCTTCGTGGATACTCCTTCCCTTTATCAGGTTAATGACCCATCGCAGACTAGGATACAAAACTGTATCCATGGAACAGCAAACAGACTTTTGAAGATAATAGTCTCATTACACATTTTATGAGCCATCCAACCCAAAGATGGAGCCAGAGAGACTGTAGATATGTTTGGGACTTTGTTTATTTTATAATTAGCAACTTTTGGAATTTTGGAGCTTCATTTCAGTTCCTTTCTTTTTAGGAAAAAAAAAAAAATTGTTGGTGGGATTAATCTTCTTAGCTCGTCTCATTTTTCCCAATAGTTATCTCCTACCATGAATAAGTCGCATATTTAGTATCATAAAGTTACTATGATGATCTCTAAAAGACTTAAAAGACCAAACAGAAATAGACTGACTTTGTAGTATTTTGGAGAGTCAAAGTCAAACTAAGTAAGCATTGACTGAACATGTACCTAAAAATGTTTGTCTCCGCCACTTATTATCTTCTAGAGAGAACTTTGCTCACAAAAGTAACTTACTTTTTTTGTTTTTACACTAGAAGAGTACATTGTCATAGACCAACTATCAACCAAGAGGTTACACAAAGATTAGAAATCAAAGCCGGCGCGGGGAGTATTACAAAACTACCAGAGTCCAAAGCGTTTGCACTTTGTTTGAAAATTTTGTTGAAATAGACTTTACTCGTGAGTCGTGACTTCTTTTTTTTTCTTTGGTATAACTTTATTTGCTTCTTTTCAAACTTACATCCATATTATCACACACGTCTGTAATGATTTATCAACAGAAAGCAGGCATATCCCTTGTCGAGTGTAGCAATTAAAACTAAAAGTAAATGTGGCGCCATATCCGATCACCCATTTATGCGGTTTCTCCTCTTAATACTGGTCAAAATATTCCTCCTTTTTTGTCCGAGTATGAATAATTCATTTTCCATACGTCACTCTAAATAGTTCGATTAGAAAGAAAAAAAAAGACTCTTTTTATTCTACGTCTTCCACTAACGGAATGCTATCTATTGGGTCAAAATTTTGTCAGCCATTATTCCACCTAAGAGATTATGCACACATTAAAATACAGTATAACACACTTTTCCGATATGGTTAACCAAACACACTTGTGTAATTATGTAGTTATTTTAACTTTTAAGTATAGGTTGCCAAGATTACTCTTAAATGCAATTGGATTATGTTAATAATATTCTCTACTGCTCTACTACACATATCACCAATTCAAATTTGTATATTATCCCCTCTAAACACTAAAACTAATTAAAAAAAAAATGATGTATTCATGTGACCACTGTTTTTTAATTATAGAAAGTTGGGAGTATCAAATAAATTTCGGTTTGCTTAATTTATGTTGGAAAATTTAAGAAGATGTCACCCATTGCACCTGGACGGGGACAACAATATCCTCAAATTCACAGGTTTCGAAATCGTGACAAAAGTAATTTAATCATTTCAACGTCCAAATAAGGTCCATAGAACCCATACCCTTTTTTAGCCACTTCAAGAAGTATCACTTCTCTAAATATATAAGTTCCAATATCTGACCATCTTCATGATTATTCTATTTTAAAAACCGGCAAGCTTTGGATCACTAGATTACAAGTGATAACAAACCTTTGATTTGAAAAACAAACCTTTGATTTGAAAAATCGGAAGATAAAGTTGTTTTTCTCGATATACATATGTAAAAGAAAATGATTATTGCAATTATATGATTAGTGAGCCGACCACGTGCTTTTAATGGTGTGCTCGTTTATTTTAGGGCACTTGTCTGTAGTGACTACAAAATTATAGGCCACAATGAATGGATCGATTCTTTTATTTAGTACTTTCTCGACGAAAGAAATAAATTATTACTTTCCTGGTCTACTATGATGGATAGTTTAATGAATTCTAATATGCAGATAATTAGATTCGATTTCTATATTCAATTAGTTTTGTTACTTTTGTAAACGGTATATCATAAATTTATGATACAACAAGATTAATTATCTTTATTAATGATGTAACACTGTAACAGAGTATAGTAACCTCTAAGCTAAGAAAATCCAGTCAAACTAATTATTTAACATTTCTATTAAAATTACTATAATTTAGAACTGTCGAAAGAGTTGTAAGTTTTCTTTCAGCCGTCCTTAGTTTTGTCTTGTACCAGACAATTCTTTGCAACTACACAAGTATACTACTGTACAAAACTAAGAGAATATCGTTAATCAACTAACACCAAAGTGATAAACCAAAGACCTAACTTATTATAAGTGACAATGACTTTTGACTTTTTACAAAGCATTCAACTAGAGTAATTATGAGAAGTTGTATAGTCTTTTAATTTTACCTTCTATAGACTTTAACTCGGATTAGGTGACATGGCACCATCAATAGAAGAGTCAAATACTCTATAGTCGCTAGAGACCTCCAACAATTTCTTGATATTATTTCCGAATGTGACGTTTTATTTATTTTTTTTTACTTTTTGTTTTGACAAATACTAAAAATTTTGATTAATCTTTACATTCCTATTTTATTACGTCATTTACAGTCCTGTTTTATAACGTCATTAACAGTCCCAGTTTTAACACCTTAATAAAAATTTCCGACAAAAAAACGAAAAACAAACTTTTGTATTGAGAGTGAGATGGAATTAAAGCGTGTTAAAAGAAGGCACTAACAACAATAACAAAGAGGTGTGGCTGCTAAAAATTCTTCAACTGCGGATGATGCTGATGTTCTGCTTCTGACATTCTCTCTTTCCCTCTCTCTTTCTCTCTTTATATCTTCGCAGCTTCTTCGTCTACGGATTAGGCACAATACTTCATACACATGGTGAGAGCACAAAAAGGCTAAAACTTTATTCAAACCCTTGTTGAAATTCGAGCTCTTTTGGGTTTCTCTCAGAGTCTGCGTATGTTTTTCTTGGTCTTCTAGAGGTACTGAATCAATCTGATTTTACCCTCTTCCGATCTTGAATCAATTCCAAGTTTCTTCACAGCTTGGATTGATTTGACATGAAATCTGCTGCCTACTCTCCAATTGGTTTCCCATAAAGTTCAGTTTTTTCTTCTTCTTGGTATAAACATGGATTCTTCGAGGTGATATCAAGAAAAAGCTTGTCTTTTTGTTTTCTCTGGATTTGGGCAGGTATTGTGTTCTCAAGGCTTGTGTGTAAATTAGATTAGGTGTTTGTTTTGGTTAGATTGGGGGGATAATTAATAATCTGGGGGTTAGGTGTCTTTGTTGATAACGACGAAAAATTGGAGTATTAGTATGACTATAATGGAGGAGGAACAGAGTAGTCCGATTTCAGAGAAGCAGCAGAGCTTTAATGGTATCATAAACCATACACAAGAGAACCAGACGAAATCCATGGAGAAGCAGCAGAGTTTTCGATGTGTGGAGAGTAATCAGCCGAGAAAGGCGAGAGCTTTAGAGAAACAAGTTAGTTTCCAAGGTGTGAGTGTAGAGAATCATCAGCCAAGCAGACTCGGAAGATCAATGGAGAAGCAACAGAGTTTTCGAGGTGTTACTGTAGAGAATCAGAAACGTGGAGTTATGGAGAAACTTCCGAGTTTTGGTAGACCAACAATGGAGAGGCAGAAAAGCTTCCGTGGTGGGTTTTTAGAGAAGCAGAAAAGCTTCCGTGTGGTGATGGAGAGGCAGTTGAGTTTCATTGGTGAGAGGAGGAAGAAGACTGAGTCACCAGGGAAAAGAGGAGACTCGCCTCTCCATATCGCAGCTCGAACCGGGAACTTAGGTAAGGTTAAAGAGTTGATTCGAGGTTGTTGCGATGGAGACGGCGATGAGTTGAGAGAGTTGTTGTCAAAGCAGAATCTTGAAGGAGAGACTCCTCTTTATACTGCAGCAGAAAATGGGCATTCAATTGTTGTTGAGGAGATGTTGAAGCATATTAATCTCGAAACTGGTTCCATCGCAGCTAGAAACGGGTTTGATCCATTCCATGTCGCAGCTAAACAAGGCCATCTTGGTAAAAGACTTTCTTCACTTTCAATGAGACTAGAAAACCATCCATGGATTGTTCTCTTACTTTTGCTTTTCTTCTTTTGCAGAGGTGTTGAAGAAACTGTTGGAGACATTCCCAAACTTGGCAATGACAACGGATTTATCGTGTACGACTGCGTTACACACGGCTGCAACACAAGGACACATTGATATTGTGAATCTTCTTCTGGAGACAGACTCTGATTTGGCTAAGATAGCTAAGAACAATGGTAAAACTGCGCTTCACTCTGCAGCAAGGATGGGTCATGTGGAAGTTGTTAAATCTCTGATTGGTAATGATCCAAGCATTGGGTTTAGAACCGATAAAAAGGGGCAAACTGCTCTTCACATGGCTGTAAAAGGTCAAAATGATGGGATTGTTGTTGAGTTGGTAAAACCTGATGTTGCGGTTTTGAGCGTTGAGGATAACAAAGGAAATACTCCATTGCACATTGCCACAAACAAGGGCCGTATTAAGGTAGTAACATGCTTTTCTCAATTATCCAAATTCGGTATTAGGCAAGTGTAATAGAAGTGTATTTATCATCATGGATGAATCCTTCTCCCAGTTTCTCGGTCGATTCTAGATCTCATATAAACTGTAATTGACTTCTTTGCAGATAGTTCGGTGTTTGGTATCTTTTGAAGGAATTAACCTCAACCCAATCAACAAAGCTGGAGATACACCACTCGATATCGCTGAGAAGATAGGAAACGCAGAGCTTGTGTTGGTTCTGAAAGAAGCAGGAGCTGCTACAGCTAAAGATCTAGGGAAGCCTCAAAACCCAGCTAAACAACTGAAGCAAACGGTCAGCGACATAAAGCACGAGGTACAATCTCAGCTTCAGCAATCCAGGCAAACCGGTGTAAGAGTCCAAAAAATAGCAAAGAGACTCAAGAAGCTTCACATTAGCGGTCTGAACAACGCTATAAACTCAGCAACTGTCGTGGCTGTGCTTATTGCCACGGTGGCTTTCGCAGCCATTTTCACAATACCCGGTCAATATGAAGAAGACCCGTCGAAAAAAGAGTTGCTGGGACAAGCTCATATAGCAAATAAAGCACCGTTTCTGGTCTTCTTCGTCTTTGACAGCTTGGCACTTTTTATATCCTTAGCTGTTGTTGTGGTGCAGACTTCAGTTGTTGTGATTGAGCAGAAGGCGAAGAAGAAGCTCGTGTTTGTGATCAACAAGCTCATGTGGTGTGCTTGTTTGTTCATATCCATTGCCTTTGTTTCTCTCTCTTACATTGTTGTGGGCAAACAGGAGATGTGGTTGGCCGTGTGTGCGACTGTAATTGGCGGCACGATCATGTTGACAACGATCGGTGCCATGTGTTACTGTGTGGTCATGCATAGGATGGAGGAATCTAAACTAAGGAGCATAAGGAAAGAGAGAAGCAAGTCTCAGTCTTTCTCTATGTCTCGTATGCCTTCTGATTCAGAGATTCTAAATGGTGAATACAACAAGAGAATGTATGCACTATGAACAACCAATCTGTAGAGAATTTGGACAACAGGGTCTCCTCATGTAAGAATAACCAATATATACTTGTATTTTGTACCTGTAAACCATTGCTATTCGATATTTTTCGAGTTTCTCGAGTACAATAACAGATATCTAATGAGTTCGTTGAAGTATCAATGCAATATACACTTTTTTGATATGTAAATGAATCAAAGAATGAGAATGAAGAAACTATAACCTGATGATACCCGAATCTTTTGATGGCTTCACAGTTCGTCTGCTCCTAAGATCTAGCTATAGTATGATGTTTACAGGAATCATCTTCAACCCCGTCTGGTGCTTCCACCGCGGTAACTATCTGTCTGGTAACGAGTGGAACCCTCTAGATTCTTTGTCATGCTGTTGGGTTTGGAATAAGCGAGACTAAGTGATTTAGCTGCTGAGAAGCAGTGGCGGACTTTGATAGAGTGGCTTGTTGTTCTGGTCGAGCAGCTTCCCTGGATGTTTATCATCAGGGTCACTTCTTTGTCACAAATTTCTTCACCCGATAAGTTTTGTTGGATGCCATCATAGGACTCGTCTGAGGTGTGAAAGTCTTCATGATGAACCTTCACCTGCACTGACGCATCTGGTTTTATCATCCCAGCTCCTGGAGAAACCTAAACAAAAAGTTTTCTGATCATTAAATCTTGTGATGAAAAATGGCGAAAACGGTTATTCATTGCTGACAAAAAAAGAGAATAATAACCTCGAGCCAGCGAGGAAGACCAAAGGTGCCTCCATCGTCTCTAACGACAGTCTGACCCTTACAGACAATGTTGAAGATGGCTCTACTCGAGTTTGACTTGTTTGTGATTGTAAAGATGAATGTGTCCTGACTCTGAAGAAGAATGTTGTTGGTACTCACTGAAGTTTCTGGAACCGATCTTAGTTCCTCGAACATAGATCTGAGTTTCTCATTGGATCTTATTATTTTCCCCAGCTCCTGTCTTCGCACAGATTTATCGGTGTGAGCTATGTTAGCATGAAGTTTGCAGCGCACCGGTTTGTGATCACTCTCAGTCACATCCATGCAAGCTTCATACCTGTTAACACAATGCACAGGGTGGTGGGAAAGCCGAAACGTGAAAAGATAGAGAAAGATGATCATGAGATTGCGTGATGGAACATTACATTACAGTCGAAGAAACTACAGGGCACTGCAAATTGCACTCAGAAAATGGGCTTGATTGGTTGTCTCTGTATATAACTCTATCACACCACGCAGGTATACGCTTTTTCTCCCCTGAATCATACCCTGGAGATAAGAACAGCGCAGACATTAATTCATTCTCCAAATATTTCTCTTTCCACAAGCATGATATGCTCTTGACCAACTTGAGGAGCAACCAGGAGAAGTTTGCAGAGAATTTCAAATCTATCTTTTACCTCCAAGGCCTGACTTATTCTTTTCAAATTTGTAAGTCGGCGGGAAGGTGATTAACGCCTCACGCATTCCTTGGAACACTTTTCCCTCATTCATCTCTGCCCTAAGTTGGTCTTTCTCTCTGAGCCAATCAAATGATCGGTGTGAAATGAAGTCCCTCGCTTCGTCGTAGGTTATACCAAACAACCTATAATTGAAGTCACCAAAAAATGCAACCAAATCTGCTGCTGCTAAATCAGATTTCTCTTCTTCAGTGCTTATGTTTGTATTCTGGGACAAAGAAAAAAAAACAATAACATTAGAAGGGACAAACAAAAGAAGCTCGAGACCGAGATTGTAAGTGATGCGCTAATATAATAAGTTCATACAGTGTTATTTTTTTGTGATTGAGCAGATGTTGAAGCACCGGCTGCAAGAGAGAGGGCCCATGGTAAGCCAGAAGAATAAAGCAGCCAAAATAGGTACAGGGAGAAGGCAAGTGAGCAAGAAAAAAATAGGTACGGCACTATACCAGCTGCAACAGGATATAAACTTTGTCCTTTGGAGAAGACCATTGACCGATATATGTGATTGAAATCCGCGTTTCTCCGAGTAACTGCCTCCAAGTGAGCAGCCAAGTGACAGTTCACAAAGCACATAATCCGGTCATAAACTCTGATTCTCAAGCCCACACCTCCCTGTTTTTAACAACGTAGGAACATTAGTGTGATCAACAATGACGATTCATTCTCAATTAAGGTTAGCAAGGTAATCATTAAAAGAGAAGCTAATTCCAATATTGATCGGAAGATTATTGAACCATGCATCAGGCTAATTGATTTTTTATTAGACATAACTAAGTGAAAGATAGCTATAAAGGAGACCTTGTTGCCAATGGCGCGGCCAAAGCCACATGGAACTGCTGCGACATCAAGATCTCCGACATGTGTTCTGATGTCCTTCCTCACCCTAAGCAGAAAGTTATAAAACATGAGGTGACAAAATGATGGTTAACCTGGAATATGATATAAATTAACACTCTCAAAAGAGGTGAAAGACTTTAGGTGCTATGTAAGGAAAGAAAAGGACTGTTGTCTGGTACACCTGCAATCAATAGAGAAACTCAAAAAAAATTAATTCTGGAATGAATTCTTTGCCTACCAAAGAGATATCAGCAATCCTGCCAACTGCCTTGAACCCATACGTTCGAAAGTATTTCTCTCATCTAGTGCATTTCCAATCGCATCAAGCCACCATTGCCCCACAGCACTTCCTTCAACCCCTACCTACAACCGGAACCGAAATATGAGCTGACTTAAAGCAAACAAACGGAGGCAAAGTAAACATTAATCTTTGCTTGATTTTCCACCCGTTTTAAGCAGAATTAGTCATGAGTAAATAGCTCTAACGGAAGGAGTTACCGTCTCCTTAGCAGTAGACATGGCAAGGAAACCCGCGCCCATATCAACCTCTTGCAACCCAACAGCGACAATGCCAACATCTGAAACAGCAGAACCCAGCCAAGACATAAGCGCTCCACGTGAAGCCCGTCCTTCGCCAACATTCCAGGTACCAACCAAGATTTTAACACTGTCTTGTCGCGCATATGTATTTTCCTTTTGAGACAATTCTGTTCGGATTACGCTGTCTAGAGGTCCTGGTGATGTCACATACCATCCTCTTACACCACCATGAGTGGCTAAACTAAAAATGAAACCACCACCTGCTGCTAGCTTTATCACAGGTTCATTGTGTGAAACCCAGCTTGCAACTAGCTTTCCACCAAGATCCAAAATCTGGATGTAACCACTCGCATAACCCACATATATTCGATCACCAAAAGTGCAAAAGCACAGAACAGCCTGCTGATGATGATTTACTTCCCGCAAGCGGTTTCCATTTCCGTCCCACTGAGCAATTACGCCATTCATGCTTCCAGTCCAAATTGATCCATCTGCCGCAATCGCAATAGCTTCTACTTTCCTAGGATCTTCCGCAAAAGCTCCTGTACTTCTAGTGGCAGCTCGACGAACAGCTCCTGCAGCTCCCATTATGGCATGGCGCGATCTCTGCAGAAAGCCCTGCGATTTTTCCTTTTTCGGTGTAGAGAAGAACTTCACTTTCGTTTCTTCAACTTGTTGACCTTGCGTGGGTATGCCGCCATCTACACGGTTTTCGACTTGCCCATCAATATTGAAGACTTTCAGAAGGTCTTTATTCTGAGCATCCCTGCACAGATACATCTCTCTTCTTGAATGATCAAAATAGAACCATAACACAAAAAGTTACAAATATTCTTGACATATTCATAATCTGTTGACGACTAAGAGAAAGAAGCCTACCACATGGAGAATGAGAGGTGCTGCACAGCCCACACTTTAGCTCTTACTGTATCAACTAACAAAAACTTGACATCTGACGAAGAAATGCTACATGTACCATTGACAGTAACTTGGCTCCTAAGGTCAATACCAGACCTCTCCACTAACAATGCAGCCATATGCTTCTCCTCTGGTTTAAGCACAAGAGACTTCTCTAAAGAATCCAAAGTCCATATCTTTATCACTCCACCATCAGAGCATGACCACATATCACCTGCATCATTAACAAGACGAAACCAAAAAACGATTTGAGAATCCAAATTTCTTAACAAACCCATCAAAAACTAGATTAACCATCAGAATTAGAGAACACTAACCATAGGAGCTCATGACAATGTAATTAACAGGACCACGATGAGCTTGCCACGAGAGTCGTTCCTTGAAAGGCTTTGAATCATCCGCTGTATTAGTAACCGGCTGATCCATTTTCCAAGCTCTGATTTTGCCATCCTTGTGGCCGCTCCACACAAGCCTGTTGCCGTGATCAACCATCAAACACAAGGTAGGTGAGATTGTAACAGATTCATGAAACGGCGCTGTATCCTCGTCCCCTCGCCGTACCTGCCCACCGATGCCGTAACCGACCTCGTACGCTTCCTCCAAGTTCCAAAACCTCACACCGTTCTCCTGTCCCGCCCATAGCTGACTTTCTGTACAAGCAATGTTTCTCAAAAACTTTCCTGTTTGGGTCTCTCTCAACGGATGAGGCCGAAGCTCAAGACACGGCGGCCGTCCAGGGTTCACCGCCGCACGCACCGGCACTCTGAAAACGTCAACACCGCCTCCTGCGCCAATGAATTCCGGAAGGGACTCGAAATCTTCCCCTTCTCCAAGACCAGCAACCTCATCGCGCTGCGACGTTGGTTTGGACGGAGGCGTGACGAAACCGTAATCCTCCCCATTGCCTCTGTCGCCACCGGTCTTACCGTCCACGATGGCTACACCTTCGCTGGAGAACTCGCCGTCGGAGGAGTCAAAGTAAACAGGTTCGGAATCCGCCGTCACGGACCTTGAGCCTTCGTCAAGGCTATATTTGCGGATCGGGTAATGCGGCTTCTGGTCGTATTGCTCCACGTAGGAATGTGTCTTACGCGGAGGTGGATGAGCGGGGACGAGTGATGCGAACGCCTCCCGCTCGTCTGCTTCGATGATAACCGTATTCATGGAAGAAGATCAAAGGAACTCGCGAAATGAAGAGTTTTGGAAATCGAGAAGAATCCAACCATGAAGAGGAAATGAGAATGAGAGATTGAGAGAGAGAAGTGGAGAAGAGAGCACGTATCAAGAGAGAGAATCATGATCATGATAAGTGTTTACGGACGCGAAGTCTCTGTTTTTGAGACTCATATTTTATCATCTTCTATAAATAGCAACTTCAGTTTAAGAAAAAGATAACATTATTATAAATTCAAAAAGATTGATAACTTCTTCCTCAATTCATACATTTTCTGAAGACTTAGAAAAGAGACTACTTTACATAATCACAAAGGCCTATGCTTTATCGACACTTACATATCAGACTGAAGGAATCTGTTCCTGGGAATTAACGACACCATTCAAACAAGGTGGTTTTGCAGCTCCGTAATAGAAGAAAGCCATGATCTTTGAGAGCTCATCTGCTGTTCTAATGCCTGAAAATATGATTCAATTGTTGTCATTACAACAAAAAAGGTTAGAGATTCCGGTACTGAATCAATGTTTCGGGACATTACCTTTCTCACGGTATAATATCTTTCCGGCTTTAGTGAAGATGATCTCTGGGAACACAGATACTTGCAGAGCAGAGACCAAATCTGTCTCAACCACAGCATCAACAGCAACGCACTGGAAGAATAATGAACCAGGAGGATTAAAACACAGACCAAAACATACAGCGAGACCCAACAATGGTTTTATAAATGGTAAACATATTTTTGCAAACTTACTCTTGGAGAAGGAAGACCACAGTTCCATATTACTTGTATCGCCTTCTCTAGTTCTTCCCTAAATTTTTCGTTTTCCTTTGGCCTGAAATTAGCCGATATTCATATCAAATTTCAACAACTTGAAATACTATAATCAGGATCCAAAGATTCCATCAGTCA
Source organism: Sisymbrium altissimum (assembly GCA_900406495.1). Classification (NCBI taxonomy): domain Eukaryota; kingdom Viridiplantae; phylum Streptophyta; class Magnoliopsida; order Brassicales; family Brassicaceae; genus Sisymbrium; species Sisymbrium altissimum. The sequence goes on along the minus strand of OVBI01000070.1, from coordinate 75,523 downwards.
GTAAAATTTAAGAAAGAAGGGATAGCCAGATCTGCCTTCAAGTACAGTAAAGGTTGAGACTTCTAACCACTAAAGTAAGTTGAATCCATAAACAAAACAGCCCAAATAATAATCAAAATTTGACAGCAAAACAAACAGTTACCACTGACCTCTTGTAACGGTTGTGAACAAGAACCATGAGTGGACTGATATCTTTAAACACTGCCTCCTCCCATTCTGCAGTTGTGAGATCTTTAATAGGACGTATGTAGTTATCATCTTGCCAAACAATCTCCTTCTCACGATCATCTCCATTATCTTCATCATCATCATCATCATCATCTTTCTTCTCATTCTTAATCGTTATCTTATTAAAAAACTGATTAAAGCTAAACCCCCAACCATCAGCATCTTCAGGCCAATTAGGATCCTCCTCATTGACAACAAGAGGGTAATCAGCAAGAAGCTTTTGCATCTTCCTCCTCTTCTCGACGAGGTCAATCTCTTCCTCCTCAATATCAGGATGATTATCAATCACATCTCTTATCTTCTTCCTCCACTCCCGTCTCTCCTCTGGATCATCAAGACTTGCTGATCTTTTTTCAGAGGTATCTTTCTTGACTTCATCATCATCCTCATCATCTTCACTGTCGCTTTCTTCCTCTCCTTCTCTCCATAACTTCTTCCCAAGTTTATCAACCAAACCAAAAGCTTTCACATTTCTTCTACACCTCATCACATGACCCTTGTATCCAAATAGCCAGAGTGAAAAAAGGTTTTAGATTGAAACAATTCGGAGTTTATGTAAGCACAACTAGAGGAGTTCGGACACTAACCGAGGAGGCAGAACACTCGTATCTCGAAGAAGTAACCTCAAAACCGTTTCTTTTGAAGAGGGCAAAAGCGGGAACGCAGGAAAATAGTGGGGAAGGGCTGAATCCATTCTCTTTAACAGGGCAACTGAATTGTGGAGAATATGGGAGAATCATTTTTCTCTGAAACAAAATATTTTCGCCAAAACAAAATTAAAAGGAAATCAAAAACCCAACGACTAGAGGAATAAAGTTCAACAAAACCTGGAGTTGTGACGGAAACAATCTGAAGCTTCAATTTGGCACTGAATTGGGAAAAGAAACTGTATTTGAATTGTGCTTGCTTCGTCTTCCCCAGCTAAAACTGTAAAACCCTATAGAAACCTCCCCAGGTTTTTGTTTAATTGGGATAGAATCCGTATAACAAAAACCGTCAAATAAGAAACTGACACATCACCCACAAATAATTATTTTTATTTGTTCGGAAAAGGAATTATAAGGATTTGTTTACCAATATTTTTTTGTGATAGATTGGTAGCAAATTAAATCTGGTAAAATTTTTGTCAGTGTTTTATGATTATTTTGTGGAAACTTTATCTAATTTAATTATCGTCGTATACTATATAGTGTAGTATTCCATTAATCAGGTAACATACCAATTAATTAAATTTGAAAATAATATAAAACCAACCAATAAAAATGCAAGATGTAATTAAGGATTTAACAAGAAAACGAAGACAAAATAAGGAATTTTTTTAATTTTTTGTCCTGATCAGGAAAGGATTTGAAAAATCCAAATAATAATCTAATTTTAAGGTAGTAACCATCCTCTCTCCTCTCGTTAACCTTTCTACTAATCTACTATATTTGTTATAACTTATATGCAAAACTTTCGTCACTTTTATTCCAAAGATCAGTACCCATGATGACCCCTAATTGGGCTCCGCTAAATACTTTAGCTGATGCGGCTGTGGACGAACTGTCTCGTCTCGAGGCTCTACAAGTTACAAATAGCAGGAGCTCACTGACCTCCGACGTCACAGAGAAAACGACGCGGGAACGTCTCGCTCATGCTCCGGTTCAAGCTCCTACTATGGTTCAAGATCCTGCTCCAGTTCAAGCTCCTACTCTGGTTCAAGCTCCTGCACCGGTTCAAGCTCGTGCCCAGACTTTGACTTTGGCTTCGGTTCCAGCTCCAGTTGAAACTAGAGATTCTCACAAGGACGGCCAAGGCAGCTCTGCTACGTGACCAATCTGTGTTTATTATTGTCGACTCTAATAATTTGTTAGCCGATTAAAAAACTTGATTATCGTGCGATACAAGTTTTGTCTTTCTGGTATTAAGAAAGGGGTTTTAGGTGTTGTTATTGTTAAAATTTTCAGAATATATTTTTATCAGTTTATAAATTTTAACATTCTCACTAAAATTTAGTATTATTAGTTTAATAATTTATATAAACTTCATTATTATTCAAAAAAAATTAGGGGTATAATAGTATTGAATATCATATATTTAATTAAGAAAATTTGATAGGATTTGATTTTTTTAAATGAATTTTAGATGATTTTTGGGTGAATTATGAAATTTTATTAAACCACTTTAGAATTTCATATAAGACCATGAGATTTGAATTTTTATACTTTTAACTAAGAAATCATATCAAATCAGTACAAATCACCTAAAATTTACTATTTAAAATATTCTTAATAACAATAAATTTTAAACTATATTTTTTAAATCACAATTTTAATAATATTAGATTTTAAGACATGTTTTAAATTATATTTGAATAACATTAGATTTGTATTAATACAAATCACTTCAAATCTTTCCAAATCATAGATTAAATATTTTAAAGATTCTATCAAAATCTAGTGTTATTAGGAGTTAAATTTTAAATAATTTTATTCAATAATTTTTTTTTTTAAACTATTACATATATTCCCTAGATTCTTAAAATCATTATTATAAAATATATATGTTTTTTTCTTTTTTTTTGTTGGCAAAATAAATTTGCTGTTTAAGATTAGTCTTTTCTTTTATTGTCTCGAGATATATTAAAAACGAGATATATTAAAAATAGCCAGGGAGAGTACAATTTTTCTCTAGTTTTGTTGCGTTACTTTCACTTTTTCACTGGATGATATTTTATCACTTCCTTTTATTTTTCTACTAACATCACTCGAATATACATAATGGTACACTCTGTCTATAACTAGATTGAGATTGTTGCTTAGAACAAAAGTTTTGAGTCCAGTGTTATTGAGCAGATATGGTCGCAACAAGCCAATCAAACAAACCAACTTTAGGCTCTCTTCTTCTCTTGTTGCTTCTTAACAACCTCTGGTTCGAATACTCGACCAGTTTCGTCCATAGATCTCCCACCGTCCATCCTTTAGATGAAACCAATATCGTTACCTGTAACCAAAACCGGATATTAATTAGAGCACAGAACATTACTCTGTTTTGTAATTTGTTAATGAGAAAAACGAAACCTCGTCTAGGTTATGGAGTGCTTCAAATCCAAAAGTGTAATAAGACATGAAAGGCCTTCTTGCCTGAGAACAATGTAATGTTGTGAGACAAAGAAACAGCCATTTGACTAATAATTATTCACTTAAGTTACGATTTGACCTGTGAAACAGCAATCCATTGAAGAAATGATTTGAGCTCAGGATCTCCACCATAAGCACCACACCCCCAATTCCCTGTAGCAACACCGACACCATCATCATGATGTATGCACTGATTCTTGCAGACATGGAGAAAACCACAGAGAGCCTTATTGGTCTCCCTGAAAATAAAAAGGAATGTTCAGAAACAGTTTTATATGAGAAGACTAATTAACCATGTAATTAAAGATTTGCATCAGTTTTACCGGAGGAGGCATTCAGTTTTGTATTGGGAGATTCCTGGATGACGCAGAGCATCTATGGCGATGATTCTTGTTTTTCGCCTTCCAAAAACATCAATTTCCTTTGTGTCGATGTAGTCACCAGAAAACCTAAAGGAAGATGAATATCTGCAGAATGTAGAAGAAAACAACATTTCAGAATAACATTTAATTAATGTCTCTTTGTGTATAACTCAAAGTATTTTGAAAAGTTTGTAACCCTGTGTAATGAGAGAATCTTTCAGCACCAACGACTTCAATAGCTTCAGAGACTTCCATGGCTGGTAAGAAGAGCATACCAGCGATTAATTCTGGATTGACCATGAACCGAATCTCTTCCTGTGTGTGTGTTTCAAATAATTATCACATCAGAAACATAGTCAGGATTTGAATAAACTTCACAATAACAAAAGGGTTAAAAAGCTACAGTTTATAGACCTGGACACATCCCTTGCGAAGAGCGCCACCTCCTAAATACTTGTTAGCAAAGTCAACTTCAAGAGCTTCAACGCTGTGATCTTCGATCAAACCAGAAGTATGAACCTATAGCATGTTGAAAAATTGTAACTTGGACACAAAATCCTTACAGAGACAGTAAGGATCAAACATCGATCTACTTAGTTAAATAACCTCAACAGGGCAGAGATTGACAGTAGATGTGCTCCAAAAGCCTTCATCAGGAAAGGCTTCGAGGCCAGAAGGATCTTGTTGTAACGAGAGAATCTTCCGTTCGAATGAGACGAATCCAGGAGGGATACATGAAGATAGCCTCTGGAAGTAATGAATTATGCACTTTATCTTGTTCTCTTGGTGCTCGTTTTGTTCCGTGTTGATCAGGCTTCTGCAATAGGTCAACACAAGATCTTGAATCTTTGTTTTTGAATATGAAATTTTGTTAATTGAGAATGTTATACCCGAATAGCTTGTCGAAATTGATGTTTGGAAGACGATTCGAGCCTCTATCATCGACAGGAAACAAACAGAAGAAAGAACATGACAGCAATGCTCCTATAAGCTCCTGTCATAGCCAAAACAGAAAACACATGTCAATCTCTCTATTTGTACTAAGAATTTGCTTAAGAACATATACCTGGCTGAGGAACACAATGCCTGCTTTCTTGGGCCCTAAGATACGAAGACCAGTTTCAATTCCACTTATGAGATTCTTTGAATTTAGGTAGTGTAATTCCAAGAGAGATGGAAATCTCAGAAGAAGACAAGCCATTGTAGGTAAAACCTCGTTAAACCATCTGCTTGATTCTTCCTTCGACATTCTCTGCATCAAACCAATACATTTTTCACTCAATCAATCTGAAAAATCGTAAAATACTTAGTTTTTTTTTTTAGTTACCTCGTCGAAGAAGAGAGCGTAGCCTTGAAGTGCTGTAACAGAAAAATGAGAAGTCAAAGAGAGAGCTTGTCTCATGTCATAGATGCAATCAGACAGAGTTTGTCCCGAGTCGACTCGGCTGTGACTTGGTCCTTTGGTCAAAGCTTCTAAAACCTCCACTACGTGCGACGATGGCCAAGACAGTGACGAATCCCGATTCGCTAGCGGCAAGTAGGCCAAAATCGTCTCAAGATCTTCCCCTTTCTCCATTGCTCTGTTTTCTTTATTTCTTTCACCTTTCTTTTGAATCTTGAGAGATGAAGTTGCAGGTTTCTTTCAGAAAACTGAAGCCAGAACATAATTATTATAAATTCTCTACAACTCACCAGCCTAATTAATTAAACTAAACACTATTGACTAAAGATACTATTAGTTTATTACATCCCTCCTTGCGGATCAAGAAACTTGGTGAGGATTATCTAGATAAATGCCACCACGCTGATTAATTAGTCAATGGTGATATTCAGCCTGGCATTCGTATTTAAAAACATAGAAAACAAAAGGATTTGATTGTTCACAAAAAAGTTAAATGCATGAAACAACATAGAATATATCACCTGATAGCGTGTGCGCCAAGCCATTAGTTAAAAATTTAAAACAATTTTTGTTGAAAATTGATATGTTTTGTTAACAAAACAAAATCTATATACTGTATATATATTTTTTTTGTCACCAAACAAAATCTAAAAGAATCTAATAATGCGCGCGCGTGGACGTTAGCTGAGTCGAGAGGATCTTCTGAGATTTACTTAAGGTAGTAAATTATGTTGAAAAATATTAATTACTGTGACCGAGAATTTAAACTGACCAATAGAAATACAAAGATAAGTACGGAATGTTGATATAAAAAAGAGAGATAAGTACGGACTAAAAAAAAAGAAGGAAATAGAGGTCAACTTCTAACAGATTTCAGATTGTTCTTAAAAAAAAGGAACACTTCCTTTTTATGAGTCCGTATAGGAAAAGGACTTCTGTAGTCAAATGAAAACCTTTATAAGCATTCCTTCTAATTGAACCCCCCTCTCTCTGCCTCCTCGATACTATTTTCTTCTTGTAGTTATCTCGAGAGATTCATTCACTGCGAAAAGAGAGAAACAAAAAAAACTTTTGTGCTTTTATTTTCGGTGACGACTGACGATGGAGAACGGTGGTGATGATCAACGCGGCGAGGGTTCGATGGGTGAGAATAGATCCTTTGATCTTCAGACGCGGTTGCTTCTCGCGTATGGTGATGAGGAAACAAGAGCGAGACGAGGAAAAGAAGAACAAGGGATATACATGTTCATGATCGACACTATAACTAGTGCAGCTATGAAAGCTTTGATGGGTAAACGAAAGATTGATCATGAATGTCACAGTCTACAAAACCCTAGTTACCGTCATGATAGTGCTGCTTCTTCTTCTTCGAGTTTTTTCCCCGTTGAGTCCAAGAGGCGTCATGGATGCGACCAACTACAATATCTTTCTTCTTCTTCTCCGAGTTTCTCATCCGTGGAGTCTAAGAGGCTTCGTGGGGTGCCCGACGAACCTATCAGAGCAGAGCCACTTAGAGAAATTCCTCCGGTCAGAGAAAGAAACCTGCCGTTTAGAAGAAAGGGGATGGACAGAAGAGAAGCGGTCAGAAGAGAGCCGGGGGTGACGCCAGAATGGGTGATTGACCTGATGAGAGAAAAGAATGGTGTGGAACCTGCAGCGAAGCTGATCATTGAGAAGGAGATTACGGCCAGTGATCTCAAAATAGACCAAGCCCGTCTCTTGATGCCCTTTAACCAAATGGTGGACGTGGACTTCATGAACGAGGAAGAGTTGCAAATCATAAAGGAAGATCGAAAAAGGAGTCGTAAACAAGGAGTTGATGTGATCTTGGTGGATTCCGATGGTACACAATGGAAGCTTAACCTAAAGAGATGGGAAATGAAGTCCAGTTCCAATTACTGCTTATGTGGCGGATGGAACAGTGTCGTCCTCCATTACGGGGAAGCAGAACGCAAGCTAAAAGAAGGCCAGGTTATTCGCATCTGGTCATTCCACTCCCAAGATGGGAAGCTCTTTTTTGCTTTCCTACGTCTGCCCGCTCCAGCTCCGGGTATGGCTCAACTTCAAGCTCAGGATGTGGCTCAACCTCAACCTCAAGCTCCAGATCAGGCTATGGCTCTAGCTTTGGTTCCAGCTATAGCTACAGCTTCATCTTCATCCATGGCGTCCGTTGTAACTGGAGATTCTGACGATTTATTTATATGTGTAGAGACAAACAGGAGACTTCATTGTAACTATCCAAAGAAAAGGATGATTTCTCTTGCTCAAGTTTGTGTTCCAGCTCCAGCACCAACTAGAGATTCCGGCAACCTCGGCCAAAGCATATAAGAGACAAAAAGTAGGACTTCAGTGTTCACTGACACAGATATGAGGGCGGCTGAACTTCTGCTCCATTTGTAACTAGACTTTCCGGTCAAATTAGCTCTGTTATGTGTCTGTGACTTGTTGTGCGTCCATTTATTCTGAGTGTCGTTTAGAGTCGGTCATGTAGTGCAAGGTCGTTAGCTTCCTTAAAATGTCTTAACGGGTCAAATTGATGTTATTTTTGCATGCTTTTTATTCTAACTGCCTTTACTACTCGTGCGGAAAACATAAACTTGTTTGATCGTCTTTGAGTAAAATAAACCCATTATACAAGGAAAGATTATTCAGACAAATTCAAAGTAGTAAAGTTACATCATTAATTTTAATGGGTAATAATAGAGTGAGAAACAGACAAGTGAGATATGGATCTCATAGAATTCAGCAAATAATATAAAACATTTGACTCAATTTGGTCCTCTAACTAAGTAGAGAATGAGGTTATGAGCCACGAGAAGAAGCCAAGTCTTGTTCTTCTGCTCAGCCTCTCTGAAGAATACTCCACTAGCTTACACCATAGGTCTCCTACTGTCATTTTTTGCAAAGCGACCCTTTCAATCACCTGAAAAAGCTTTTACTATATAACATGCTTTCTTAAGGTCTTGAGATAGCGATGTAGTTTCAATGAGCTAGGATTTTAATAACCTGACTGAGATTTTGCAGAGCTTGGAGGCCAAATGTGTAGTATGACATGAAGGGTCTTCCCGCCTAAAGAAATGGAAGATGAAATGATAATCGTGGGTTTGCAGGAGAAATTGATGAAAAAGAAAATAAGAAGCGTACCTGTGAAATGGCAAGCCACTGAAGCATAATCTTTAGTTCTGGATCGCCTCCAAACACACCGCAACCCCAGTTCCCCGTAGCTACACCGATCTTCTCTTCATGATCATTGATACCCAATCTCTGAGAGCTTTCTACACCTTGGCTCGTCGAAGCTGATGATGGAAGAGGATCGGCTTGATGTTTACATTGATGCAAGTATCCGGTATAAGCCTTGTTAACCTCTCTATAAAAACAATACATGTAATTGAGTATTCACAAATTAACCTTAAACTATATAAAAGAAAGAATAAGAAAGAAGGCTGAAAGGCAAGTTTTGATTACCGAAGTAGGGCATCAGGTTTATACTGTGTACTTCCTGGGTTAGGAATCGCATCTATAGCTATGACTCTTGTCTTTCGCCTCCTGAAAGTGTCAAAGTCCTTCTTGTCTGTGTAATCGCCACCGTACTGGAAGGAAGGTCCATACCTAAATGGTGCCACCATGTGTTGGATTTCTTGAAGAGTGTAATTAGCTTAACATCTACTTAAGCTCACTGGTACTTACCCTGTGTAACGTGAAAATCTTTCAACACCAACAATCTCGATTGCTTCATTTGCATCCATACGAGGCAAGAAGATCATTCCAGCGATAAGTTCCGGATTGATCACAAACCTTATTTCTTCCTACGCAGGAAAACGTTTAGACATGTTCAGCAGATCATAATTTAAGAAAAAAGTGAAACAAGTACATAAACTGATTCAGTGGATAAAATGGTAGAGTGTGCAAGAAGAAATGGAATAAGAAAGAAGTGACAAGTCAGACCTGTAGAGTATCATAACTCAGAGTAAGGCCCCCAAAATACTCATCTGCAAAATCCACTTCAAGAGCTTCACCAGGTTGATCTTCTATAGCTCCGGAGGTATGAATCTACTCCAATATAAAATGGATCAACAGGATCATAACCTCCAGTATACTCACTAATCGTCTGAGAGAAATGGATTCAAATGGCATAGAAGGTTTATCTAAGAGTGTTTCTACGTTACCTCAACGGAACAAAGCGGGGTGATGGATTGGGCCCAGTAATCCGCCTTAGGATAAGAAATATAGTGAGGATTGTATGCAAGCGGAAGAACTTTCCTCTCAAACGAAACAAAGCCAGTGGGCATACATTGACATATTCTTTCAAAGTAATGGAGAAGACATCTTATTTTGTTTTCCTGCTTCGTGCAGTGACTCATAGACGGAAACCTTAAAAAACACAATTATATTTTGTTACTTTGAGGCATATAGTTGTAACTTGTAAGGATAAGAATGAAGCCACATACGAAAACAAATCATCAAAGTTGATTCTTTGAAGATGCTTTGAGCGTCTGTCAACTTCACGGAACAAACAAAAGAACGAACATGCAAGAAGAGCTGCAATCAACTCCTGAAAAAGACAGAAAATATAAAGAGGGGTGAAAATAGAGTTGAATGAAAAAATCAAGCAACTTCACTGCCAACGAATACTAGAAAGGTAATATATCAACTTTCAAACACATATTTTGAACTAAGTGAGTATATACCTGGCTAAGAAACACAATGCCAGCTTGTTGAGGGCCTAATAGACGAAGCCCGGACGTAACTCCATCAAGAACATGGTCTGCATTTTGATAATGCGTTTCTAACGTTGAAGGTAACTGGAGAAGTAATCCACACAACGCAGGAACCACATCACCGAAAAACTTAGCTGATTCTTCTCTGGAAATTTTCTGCATCAACAATCGTTTGTGATCCTTTGAGTCCCTACCATTTCTTAATGTCCCATGCTTATAGTTTCATCTTTAGAGACACATTATATAAAATAACACAGACAACCAAGAAGATAGATGAAAAGATAGAAGAATTGATACCTTGTCAAAGAAAGTAGAATACCCTTGTAATGGATTAGGTGAGAGATCAGATGCATTCAAGGAAAGGGATTTCTGCATATTCGTGATATGCAAGGCAAGAACTTTGCCAGAGTTGACCATTGACTTGTTCGGTCCCTTAGACATTGTTTGGAGCTCTTTTTCAACAGAACGTGGCCAAACTAGAGACGAAGACTGAGCCACAAGAGGCAAATACTGAAGAAGTGACCTAAGAACTTCCCTCTTCTCCATTTTTATCGCCTTTACTGCTTTCCTGAAAGAGATTTACAAAGCAGAAGATAAAAGTCTGCAAAGGATTTTGGTCGTTAACAAGCTTGAAGAAAAAGAAACACGGACCCACTTTTATTTCTTTATAACAGATGGTAACCAAAGTCAAAACAGGAACACGTCTTCCTGAGAGACTGAGTCCATTCATTTACTCTGACAGTAAATGTTTATGACCGGCAAAATTTCAGCATAACCAGACAAAAGAACTTGTTTGATTTAAATAAAGAATGATTCAAACATTTGACCAAAACCATAAATCACCATGACTAGTGCACCCAAATGACTGATGCTCTGAATATACAACTCAACTCATTCATGTTTGTACGTTGAAAATAATCACTTTTTACATATCCATGTGTGAAAATGCATAGATACAGAATGATGATGCAGCAAACAACTTGATAAATGCGAATTCGCAGTCAAGACAGCCGATTAGCCTCATTGGTGGGTGTCTAGAGATGGAAGTAGCCAAGAGAAGAAGCCAAGATTTGTTTGCTTGTACAGCCTCTGAGCAGAATATTCTAGCATCATGTTCCAGAGATCTCCAACGGTCCATTCATGGGAAAGAATCCACTTGGTCACCTGTCCTTGAAAGATGATGAATCAGTTGCAAAATCAATGAAAGTTCACACACGGCCTGAACATTACAATACACAGGATACTCTATTCCGCTTACGACATACCCAATTCTTAGTAAATGTCAGTTCTGAAAGCAGAGGAGAGAAAGAAGAAACTATAAGAGAGGATTCAGAATTGTGGAGTCTTGAGGCAACCGAGGTTACCTGATCTAGGTTTTCGAGGGCCTGCGCTCCAAACGTATAGTATGATATAAATGGTCTCCGCGCCTGGAAAGTAGTCATGACCAAGTCAAGAAACACGCGTCAAATGAAAATCGTTATATATCTCATCGTCCAAACCAAAGCTCCAGAAACTCTTGAGTCTAATCCTAGAAAATATTAGTCAAAGACTCTAAAGTGACATGGAGGGGATTCTTAAAGTTAAAACACACTAAGTTCGTGGTTTCAGAGAGAAGTAATCTTTATGTTTAATTCCTATCGCGTGCTGGTACTCAATTTGTACCATCCAGGAAAGTTATAATAATAATAATGAGAAAGGCACCTGGGAAGCAGCAAGCCATTGGATCACAGCCTTTAGTTCTGGATCTCCTCCAAAAACACCACATCCCCAGTTCCCAGTCGCAACACCAACATCTTCATGATCCATGCAATCGGATCCTTCCACATAAAAATCTCTGACAGAACCGCTAGAAGGCTTTTCTGTATTTGTCTCGACATCATTTAATGGAGCTCCGTACGACTGTACCAGTAGCAGTAGAAAATAACAAAAAAAGTCTGTAACTTTTACTTTCCAAAAGATTAGTTGAAAAATGCCTAATAATGAAAACGGGTCTCTAAAGATTTGTAGCAAAAATTCCAACCGCAGTGGTTTCTGTAGGCAAAAGCCCAGAATCTTGGTCCTTACTGGCAAGCTGAATTTCACTGTCTCCTTTATCTATGAGCATATCCTGGTGCTGCCAATTTTTTCTACGATTTGAAAAGCCACATAGAGCCTTGTTAATCTCCCTGGAAAAAGACAGAGAAACAGAGACATTAGATTTTAAGTGTAAGAGAATAATAGAGTAGCTTAAGATTGTCTATAGAACCTACAAATCCCCCAAAGAAGGTTTCACATACCGCAAAAGGCATATATCTTTAAAGTGTCTCATCTTCGGAGCACATAATGCATCTATTGCAACAATTCTGGTTCTTCGCCTTTTGAAAGGATCCATTGTCTTTTTGTCAATGTAATCACCAGCAAACCGAAATGAAGATGCATACCTGCAGCAGAAAATATTTTCAAAAAAAACAAGAGTAAATCACTATAAAGAATTAACCATTAGTCAAAGTTGATAATCTAGATGCCAATCATTTCTAAGGTGAGTAAATACATAACTCTTACCCTTATTAATTTACGATGCATATCTACGACATAAAACAATAATTTAGTCGCACACCTCCTGTTCTATTTCAATGTGCCTAAATCAGAATTTGTACAGACTGACATGTCAACGAGCCTACTGGTCCATAGAACTATCAAAATACATAGATTAATAAAGCCAATACTAGGTAAACAAAGAACGATGATACAAAACTACCAAATCTCACCCTGTGTAACATGAAAATCTTTCTGCACCAACTATTTCTATAGCTTCATTATCATCCATGCGAGGCAAGAAAAACATGCCAGCGATTAATTCAGGGTTGATCATGAAGCGTATCTCCTCCTGCACAAGAATCCATTTAAAAGTCTTTTTATACCAAAAAGGAACTCAACAATCAAGGAAAGAATCATGTATGCTTCTTTTAAATCTTTACGCATTATGAGTCAAACCTGTACGCACCCCCTATTTAGGGCACCTCCTCCAAGATACTTGTTCGCAAAGTCCACTTCCAGAGCATTGTCAGATTGATCTTCTATTAACCCAGAAGAGTGAACCTATAACAATAAGAGCTGTCAGGAAAAAAAAAATCTACACGCCTTTGCATATATCGTGGTGCAAAGCAAGGAAATTCACAACCATATTCCTGTTACCTTGAAAGCACAAAGGGAAATGTGAGACTTGCTCCAAAAATGAGAATCAGTAGCAGAGGTAGAAGAACTGTGGTATTCAGCTGGAAGAACCTTGCGTTCAAATGAAACGATCCCAGTAGGCATACAGAAGCACACCCTTTCGAAGTAATGCATGATACACCTTATCTTGTGTTCATGACTTTCGCTATAACTTTCATAAAGGTTCCTGCAAAGCAAATGAAACTCTGAATGTCGGACTGCATCTAACCAAATGAAACTTACCCAGTGGACACAAAAGAAGACTTCACAGGTGAATTTTAGATAAAAACAAAATCTTTACATGAAACATGCGAGCCACTAAATCATAGAGATATGTTTTTTTTTTTCTTTTACAACAAGCTTTTCTAAGTCTAACAAGTGAGCTCTCAATGGAAAGTGAAGCCCATATGGGATCTCTAGAGGATTTACTTTCTGGAGACTCTCGAGTGTGATCTTTAATAAAATCCCCTTACTTTCATAGAAATCGTTTGATCACTTATCAATTAAGCCAAATAACTGACTTTCAAACATTAGACATTTCGTTCAGACCTGACCGATGTAGGCCTAGTTGTGAGGAAAAGTTTAGAAGTCAAAGCGAGAGATCACATACGCAAACAAATTATCAAAGTTGATGACTGGAAGGTCTTTTGCACCTCTATTAGAAACTGGAAACAAACAAAAGAAAGCGCAGGCAAGAAGGGCTCCAATTAACTCCTGCAAAAGTTAAAAGCGTAATGGACATGTAAGGGAAGTGATAATCCATAGATGGAGACACACACATACAAGACCAGGTCATGAATCTTCCAAATACACGTCGCAATAGCCTCTAACCTAAAAAAACCTTTCATATCTAACAAACTGACAACATCGTGTACAACACGTGAAGAAAAACTTAAACTTAAGACGTGATCTGATTCAGGAAGTTGCCATCAATAATGAAAAAGACCAAGAACCAGAACGAACGAACACATAGCTTCGAATAGAATATGAAGCTAGCTGACATGCAGGTAATAGCACTTTGAATCAATACCTGGCTGAGGAAAACTATGCCAGCTTGTTGGGGATTTAACAAGCGGAGACCTGTTTTGATTCCACAAACGACATTACCAGCATTTTGGAAGTGCACTTCTAATAGAGATGGAAGCTGAAGGAGTACCCCTGCCATAACCGGGATAACCTCATCGAACCATCTCTTTGATTCTCTCTCATGAATCAGCTGCAAAGTATAAAGATGAAAACTTTTCATTCCACTACTCAATTCCATCACAAGAAATCTGGTTTTGAACCAAGAGAGAGGGTAAAGGAAAGGAGAATAATCAATCACTGACTTCGTCGAAGAGAAGGGCGTAGCCTTGAGAAGCAGAGGGAGCGAGAAGGTGAGTTGATAGAGAAAGGGATCGTCTCATATCGGAAATAGCTTGCCATAGAACTTCTCCCGAGTTAACTTGGCTGTGAGACGGTCCTTCAGACATGGCCTTTAGCGCCTCCACCACCCGCGGCGGCCAATACAGCGACGACGAACGGATCACAAGCGGAAGGTATGAAAGAATCGAGTTAAGATCTTCTCGATTCTCCATATTCTGATCTCACTTCGTGTCGAGAAACAGCCTGAAAGAGCTTCTCCGACAAGACTCTGCCGCCGCTCGGAGAGAAACACTCAAAAGTCTGTTAAAGTCAAGAGTGAGAACGACGACGTGGAAAACCCGTTTGCTTGAACCGGGAAGTTTGAATTTAACCGAATAAAAAATGTAGTGGGATGAACCGGTTCAGCTCGGTTTGAAATATGGTATGTCACTTTGGTTGTGGTAATATTGGCTCCCTCCCTTGTTGGTTGTAAGAGCGGTTTTGCCTTGTTCGGATTTTTTTATTCCTTAAGAATACTACAAGGCTATATTTGCTGTGTGTGTATCCATGATTCTATCTTTGAACTTTACTTAATCTTGTTTGGAGCTGGGAACTTTTTAACTGAAATTCATGTAAGAAAAGCCCTTGTGATGCACAATGTAATCACATAAACAAGGACGCGTTATTGACATAATAGACAAACAAAAAGTGGTGTTCCCTACCAGATGACGGGGTATCTATCTATTTTAGAACTGTGCCTTCGATTATAATAAAAAAAAACAAAAGGTTAAAGTAGTTAAAGAATCACTACCCAAACAGTCAAACACTCACTAGATAATTAAATAAGCAACGCATGATTGAAGGTTGAAGTGACTCACATGACCCGGTTAAAAATTTATATAATTGTGAACATCTTACACATGTTGAAATTTTTTTACTAGCACACTTGACAAATTAATCATATCGAATCCACTCAATGAAGCAGCTTACACATCCGCTCCGTCACTTGCCTAGATTCACAATTTTAGCTGATAATTTCCCCTCTCGATATATGAAATGGACGGACAATACCAATTATGCCACATAGATTTGTTTCATTCACTACTTATTTTACATATCTTCCCCGTCGTTTATCTTATCCTTTGCCGTCTCTTTCGCACGACTTATTCCACTCTCACCGCTCGGAATCTTTAATTACGACAACGAACTTATCGACACAAAACGCTAAAGAAAGTGACTTTGAAACAAAAAAAAAAAAGGGTGTAACATAACAACAACAATAAGTTCTAACGTGTAGGAAACGATGGCCCAGTGTGGAACCCGCAGCGTAGACTTTGACTTATCAACGCTTACATAGTCAAGTCAATATAACAGAGTCGCCATATAAATTATTGCGACTATCTTTTTTTTTTTTTTTTTCAAATTATTGCGACTATCTATATTCACATTTTGTAAACAATTATGCCCCATACTATTTCCAGGAAAAAAAATACACAATCATACAATTTTTTTTTTAATAAAACCCAATCATACACTTTACGAAACATGTAGCCAATCAGGACACAGGATTATGAGCTGCTAGATTTTAGTTCTGGAACCTCATCTGATGCTGAGACAGATCACCTTAGGTAATAAAGAAAAAATTACAAATTATTTGCAATTTTCAACAATCATGTAATTTGTTTCATATGAATCCGGCACTTGGGGATCCCTTAAACACGGCGGATATGCACTCCTAGTTTAAGAATCATATGTGCAGTAATAATAGACGTAAAAGAAAACTATCGTAAAAAGCAAAAAAATAACTTGGGAGTATATTTTAAAATATTAATAAAATTCTTTTAGGAAAAACAAAACCGTAGAACACGTGAAAGACTTTTCAAAAGAATAGTGACAGTTGCTGACAATAAATAACCAGAGTAGAGGACTCCGACAACATCCACAAGAAGAAACTTTCTCTTAACAAGAATGATAAAAATGGCTGTTCCCACGGGGCACGCCAATCTTTTTCTCCGGCCTCTCAGCCTCGCCGTTCTCTCCCTTCTTCTTCTCTCCTCTCTCGTCTCCTCAACCGAATGGCCCGAGCTAGACTCCTCAGATCTCAAAGCTCTTCAAGTCATCGAAACAGAGCTCGGAGTCAACGGTCAACATTCTTCTCCGTTCAGTGGTGTTAGCCCGTGTGGTCGTGGAGGAGTTTTCTGCGAGAGACGACTCTCTGCAGCCACTGGAGAATACGTTCTCCGTGTCACGAGGCTCGTCTACCGATCCCGGAGCTTGACAGGGACCATCTCGCCGGTGATTGGAATGTTGTCGGAGCTCAAGGAGCTCACCTTGTCTAATAACCAGTTGGTCAATGGTCTTCCAGTGGATGTCTTAAACTGTAAGAAACTCGAAGTTCTTGATGTTCGAAACAACAGATTTTCCGGTCAGATACCGGGGAACTTCTCTCGTTTGATCCGTCTTCGAATCCTTGATCTTTCTTCGAACAAATTCTCCGGGAACTTGAACTTCTTGAAGAATCTACGCAATCTTGAGAATCTCTCCGTTGCAAACAATCTCTTCTCAGGCAAGATCCCAGAGCCAGTTGTGTCTTTCCATAATCTCCGGTTCTTTGATTTCTCTGAAAACCGGTTTTTGGAAGGTCCGGTTCCGGTTATGAGCAAGATCAAGCTTCAGACATCTCCACACCAAACAAGACACATTCTTGCTGAAACTCCAACTTCAAACTCTACGAAGAAACCCAACAACACCACCACATCGAAAGCAACAGGGGGACCTCCAAAACAGGAGAAAAAGAAGAAGAAGAAGAAGAACAAAAAGAAGAAAATAGCAGCATGGATCTTGGGGTTCTTCGTTGGAGCCATCGGCGGAACAATCTCTGGGTTTGTCTTCTCGGTGATGTTCAGATTGATCCTTCAAGCAATCAGAGGATCAGGAAAACCATCAGGTCCTTCCATATTCAGCCCATTGATCAAGAGAGCTGAAGATTTAGCTTTCTTGGAGAACGAAGAAGCGTTAGCTTCTCTGGAGCTCATTGGAAAAGGAGGCTGTGGAGAAGTTTTCAAAGCAGAACTACCCGGAAGCAACGGGAAGATCATCGCCGTGAAGAAAGTGATCCAACCGTCTAAAGACGCCAGCGAACTTGCAGACGAAGAATCCAAGGGTTTGAACAGGTACATGAGGCAAATCAGATCAGAGATCAACACAGTCGGCCACATCCGGCACCGGAATCTTCTCCCGTTGTTAGCACACGTTCCAAGACCCGAATGCCATTTCCTCGTTTACGAGTACATGAAGAACGGGAGTTTGCAAGATATACTAACCGACGTGGCGGCTGGAAACAAAGAGCTTATGTGGCCAGCAAGGCACAGGATTGCGTTAGGTATAGCTGCAGGGCTTGAGTACCTTCACATGGATCATAACCCAAGAATCATTCACAGAGACTTGAAGCCAGCAAACGTTCTTCTTGATGACGATATGGAAGCTAGAATTGCAGATTTCGGGCTGGCGAAGGCAATGCCCGATGCAGTCACGCACATTACAACCTCGAAACTTTCAGGTACCGTGGGATACATAGCACCAGAGTACCACCAAACTCTCAAGTTCACAGATAAATGTGATATCTATAGTTTTGGAGTTATTCTTGGAGTTCTGGTGATTGGGAAGCTTCCTTCAGATGAGTTTTTCCAACATACCGACGAGATGAGTCTGATAAAGTGGATGAGGAACACAATAACATCAGAGAATCCAAGCCTTGCGATTGATCCGAAGCTGATGGAACAAGGATTCGATGAACAGATGCTTCTGGTTCTGAAAATTGCTTGTTACTGTACTTTGGATGATCCGAAACAGAGGCCGAACAGCAAAGATGTCAGGACTATGCTGTCCCAGATCAAGCACTAGTATCTCTATATTCTGTTTATTGTTTCCTCTAAATGTGTTTTCTACATTTCCTATCGCATGAGAAATAACTACGAACACAATAGTGTTCGCTTGGCAGAAGCTTGTGATGAAGATGTATAATTTAAATGGATTTTAATTGCTTTAAACATAAATCAGCAAATATTCTACAATAATCTTAGCTATATACACATGAAGAAGAAGAAGAGCACTTCAATAACAACCATGAAATAACAATGCCTTACGTATTTCGTTTCTGTCTTCTCTATAAGCAGCCGTCGAGAATCTCCCTCAGATATTCTAGCTGTTCATGACTGCCTTCATGTTCTTCCCACTAAAAAAGTAATAAAAACAAAGTCAACACATGTTGAGATGGAAAAACATCATCAATTAAGTTTTTCTCTGCCACGGCAAGAGCATGTGAGCTGTTTACCCTTGAACAGAAACATGGAGAACAATCTATACATGGTTCTCATCATCATAGTAACTCAATTTTAAATTTGGAGTTTTTAACGTTTTAAAACCCACCTCTTGATGAGACAAGGATACGACCTTCCATCCAGCAGCAGTAACATATCGCCGCTTCAGCATCGTATGCCCTAATGGTAGTCCTACAAAGACACAAAGGTAAAAAAGATCATTGAGTTTGGGTTGGCTTCACCAAACACCAAGATTATCAAAGAAACAGAGTGATGTCACATTATTGGTAACATACCGGTGTTTCTTGAGAAATGAGTTGGCCCGTCGATTTCTAAAGCAACTTTTTTCTCGACCAGAGCAACATCCACGGTGTAGCCATCCACATCATGTTCTTTAGCCCAATCAAGCCCTGTACTTATTAGAAGGCGCCCAACTTCTTTCTGAAAAGATGAGGTTATTTTCTGATTGAACCTTTTGGTTTTTCCTGCACGGGTTATCTTTTCTTCGAGCCCATGAGAAAGTGACAACTGAAGTTGGGGACACTCAACCTTCAAGCACTGATTCACGAGATACACCTGAGAAGCAAACATTACATCCTCCCTATACTCTTCTGATAGCCTCTGCTCCTCCAAATTGGTTAAGATATTCCATATATTTGCAAAGAAAGATCGCTCCACTTCCCCAAGAACCGCATAAGACCATGCTATGTTTCCAAGCTGGTCCCTGTTAAAGCTAAGCACTGCAGATCCTGAAGCACCATCGCTTACTTCAGCGTCTGCTACTTCATCATAGTTAGATGTTTCTTTCGTCAAGCAGCACTTGAACTGGTCACTACCTTTGAAAGCAGTATCCAAAGATTCAAGCAAGGCATCAGCTGGTTCATAAAGCGAGGCAAATGACCACAATAGTTGAGCAATCTCTTGGCCTTTAAAGGTGGTGATAATAGTAGATGCCCTCTTTGACAACTCAGCGAAGAGTTCTGGAGCAGAATGCCGCATGGAAGCGAAAGCCCCTGCGATATTTGCAACATTCTGAGAATTGAACTCTCCAACCTTTGATGTGGCAACTTCTGCGACTCTATCCATCTCTGTCAAATAAAGCAATTCACCCCCGATTTTGGACAACGCCCAAGAAATATTTGAAATGCCTTGAGCTGAACATTCTGGAAGGCATGTCATTGCAAGAGCAACAAGCATTGACATCTCTCTTTGCCGAGCAAACGCAAGCCTACGAGTTCTCATCATCGAAACTTTCTCCATGTTCTTGGCGATACGGTGAAGTGCAGTAGCTATGTTTAAAGGAGACAACGGCGATGGACTTAAACCTTTGGCAACAGCCATGATTGTCTCAGCTGTTACTTCCAGTACCTCTTCAGCGGTCTGTGCTTCTATTATAGCTTTGTTGAGGTTGATCTCCTTCATACGATCAGAAGGTCCTGAAAACTGGGATAACCTCTGAACTAATTGCTCCCTCGTCTTCTCTTTCTTTTCTTCAAACATTCCACCAGCTAATGAGCTAACTCTCTTCCGCAGTTCCCCCATCTTATCCTCCTCCACCGACCGATCTAAAAAGTCCAAATCTTCTTCCTCCATATCGGAATCATCTTCGGGAACACCTTTACTTTTGACCTTGTCTTTGTTTCCAATCACTTTCTTGCTCTTTTTCTTCTTCTTCTTCTTCTTAAGAGGCATCACCTCAGCCATTCTAGAAGACAATCCTCTAGCCTCAATCGACTGAAGTGCAATTTTCCTTGCCCTTACACACCAATCCATCCCTTCAGTGTCCTCAAGCGCTTTAGACTTGGTCTGTTTTTTCCTCTTCTTTGGAGGTTGAATATCCAACGGATCAATCTCCCCAAGAAATTCTGCCTCCCAATCCAAATTATCATCATCATCATCTTCTTCTTCTAGTTCTTCCTCCGAGTTCCCAATCACAGACGACTTCTGAAACAACACCGAGAGAAAAGACACAAGCTCAGAAACCAGAGACAAAGTTGTTGTGTAACCTTATCCAAAACCCTTCCCACACCATACGAGCATCATGAGTCGTATATACATATAAAGACTAAAAATTTCAATAAAAGCAAACACCAAAAGAACTCATTTTTACCTAACAATTTGACTAATCCAGGTTTCTATGAGCTTTTCGAGAACTAACCACTGAAAGAGGAAGGTGCACGAGTGAACCCGTACGGCGATTCAAGGAGGCTCTCTGCGCGAGTGGAGAAAGAAACCTATTCTTCTTACCAGGGAGAGGCAATATCTCTGGAAAATGGACCAAAGAGCGTGTGAGGTTATATGATAGCTAAGTTGATTAAGAAACAACGAAGAGAGTAGAGGAAATGAGGTAGCGACCTGCTGCGAAGGAGGAGGAGGAGGAGGAGAATGAGAGATGGGGATGGCGGCGAGTGTGGTTAACGATGCTGTGGCGTAGCTCTGGCGGACTGAGGCAGAAGCACCGCCATAATGGAACTACACATTCCATCTTCTTCTTCAATTGGAGAAATTCTGATGGGCTCTGTTGTTGTGATTTTTAACAGATACTGGGTTTAAGCTAGAACCCTCTCACTTAGACAGTGAGTTTGCTTTCAAAGATGTTAATTATCCTAATGATCCCTGAAGATAAGCTTCTTTATAGAACACCCTCGCTAACTTTTCCATTTATCATTATGATCCCTCAAATCAACTTCAATTATTTACATCGGAAAAATTCGGATAACTTGAGAAAGTAGGTTTGTGCATATCGATGCTGTCCATATGTTGTAACAACAAATTTTGGAATTTTTCTAACAAATCCAAAATGTTACAAAACCCAATCTCATTAACATACAATAACATTCAATACACCATGTCTCATTTTTGCCAAAAAAAAAGAGAGTACACCATGTACCAACTCTGCCTATACACAATTTTAAATTGTAAAAGGATCGAGTAAAAAAAACCACAACTCGAAAAATGAAATCTTAAAAGAAGAGAAGCTTTTTTTGCTTCTTGTGAGAAAAAAAAAAACAGAAAATAGAAAAAAAACTTCATTTTCTGTAATATATGCAAAAAATTAAGGCTTAATAAATGATTATAAAAAATATTTTGCAGCCGTTGGAACGAGACCTTCTAGAGGAAGCAGAAGGTTTTCAATTACTCAGGCAACGTCTGGAACAAGAAGTGGAAGTCAGATCGCTGCCGGAGAAGCGGCGGCGGATCGACGTCAGAGAGGCTAATGGTCCCGCCGTGGAAGGATTGCGAAACTTCTTCCACTGAGAAAGGAATGCTGCAAGATACCGTACAGAAACAGTAGTGATTTGCTTTGAAGATTCGAGAGTAACAAGGGAGAGTAAACAAATAGGGAAATTAGTTTTCTATAGCTTACCTTGAATCGACGTCTAGCAAGAAAGAAGGGTACGTCATGTTGACTGAATCTTCCGCCATTAGTTCTCTAATCTGCTTGATCACCTATCATCATCAAAACATAGTTGTTGGATCACATGAGTCCAGCTTGTTTTCATTTCGTCTCTTGAACAAGTTTTGGTTGAACCATTGCTTACCTCAGGGGAGAGTCCTTGAGTTCCATATTTGTCGTCCCAAAACATAGTCCCGATTCGATATACTTGTGGAATGCTTAGTACCTGAAGAGGAAAATATTTTGAGAATTGTAACAAATGAGCAAAAGAGTTGCAGAAAAGTTGCAGCTTTTTTCCATAATCAGTTATTTGTGTGAATGTGTGGCAATAACTGAAAGTAAGACTGTAGGACTGTAGGAGGGTTTTAGTGTTATGCCAGAGATGATCGTGCTTTGAATAAAGTTGTGGTTTAAGATCATTACCGGGCATATCTCTTTTGTGATCTCGTCCAATGATTTCTGTGTCTTTTGATGCAAGACCTGTAGAGTGATAGTGTATATCAAATGACGATTTTTTTTTTCACCAATTATGTATTTTTAACCAATAGATATGGTTCGAAGTTGTTTGTACCAGAAACTTCACTGCTTGCCTAATGTGTTGAAGTTCATCCCATGGTGATCGTGCTGCCTGTAGGAGACAAAAAAACTTAATCTTTTTGTCTTGTTTTTTTCTCTTTGCATAATTTGGTTATTAATACTTTAGCTTACCTCGTCTTCTGCCTTCAGACACCACTGCTCTAATTCATGCAAGCCCATTTTCAGATATTCTCCGTTGCTAAACGAACAACATTCTCGGCGAAGCAACAAACTGCCAGAAGATAAACTTTGTAAGTCAAGGTTACAAATGTTTAGCTACTTGTGTCCTATGCAATATATTTATGTACCTGTTAAAGAGCTGCACATTTATGTACGAGAAGACCTGATGGAATAGTTTTCTTGTGATCATAGATGGGACCTGGAGATCATTGAGCTCAGTCAAGAAACAGGAAAAGAAAATAATTAAGCTTGAGCTGAAAATCTTCGAAAGTGAATTCTCTTACATGGTTCTCTGCCATAAAGGTCAAGGTATCTTCAAGCTTGTTGGTGATGTTTTGCCATTGTACATATGATGCATGTTGCTTAGGATTTGTGTTCAAGTGGATGCTTTTAGTCACGTCTCGCAATGTTCTCGCTCTCGTTGGTCTTGGTGCCTGTTACATCTTGCATAAAACACATTGTTAACATACGTTATTAGGAAATCACGAAGATATGTTTCATAGTAACTCTATGAATGATGTACTGACATGGATACAGAGATTTAGCAATGGGTTTATCTCTTTCTTTAAGCTATCTCGGATCATTCCATATGTTTTCTCAACGTATGCGGCTATGTGTTGCTTGAATAACAAAGCCGGGTATTTAGCTTCAACCATCTGTTTGTTATCTGACATCCTAACCATCCCACTGTAGCCACTGGATGTTTCCAAGCCCACTGAAGATGATTGCATTCCCTACAATATTGTTATCAACAGTTACCAAGGCTCTTACAAATTAGACTAATATGGGGCTTCACTTTTACAAAGCTTACTTGCACCAATCTCCCAAATAGTGTAGTCTGAGGAGATCTGTTACGTCTTGAAGCCCCGTTATTTGTATTGCTGAACTTGAGTGTAGATTGTAGAAGATATAAGAGGGTAGAGCTTGTTGTGAGCCAATAAGTTAGTTCCCTTGTGTCATCTTGGCTCCTCTGGATCACAATTAGTATAACTTGAATATAAAGTTTCGGTTACAGAGGGTTAAGAACTTTACTACTTTTGTACTCATTGTCTTTAATTTTTTACCTCGATGGCCGATCGAATCTTATGAACAATTCTATCAAATATATTTGTTTTCTCCACTTCAAATGATCTCCACTGAAGTAGTGCCTTGTAAATTATCCAGGCTGCCACAGATCTGCCGTTATCAAACCTTCTCTCGTCGGTGAGGCATGTCATCAGCATATCATAGCTCTCCTGTCCAATAATACTCATTAAACTTTCTTCTGTATTGAAATAGATAATGAAGTATCTTTCGCTTTCTTTTCGTTGGTTATGAGCTTCCGGCTCTTTAGTATAAACAAGTTCTCGAATGGTACCTGTTGCCTATCTGTTAGAGATCTTTGTTTTGCTAACGTAATGATTGGATTCTTTGGCTCCTGAAACAAATAACAAGGGATGAGGAATTGTGGAGTACTGTTTCTTAACTGGGCCTAGCAAAGATAACATACCTTTGTTGTCTGAATCTCTTCTGTTTGATGTCCATTTTCAAGATCCTGCACAGTTATATTACATTAATGCAAATGTTACACTTTGTTTTTTGACAAAATAAATTATATGTTGGCAGAAGTTCTGCACCTTTGCGCATGCAAAAACTGCTTCAGGAGGCACTGTCTTCTCTACAACAGCTGCTTCAGGAGGCACTGTCTTCTCTACAACAGCTGCCTGTCTTCGAAGAGATTCATTTTCTGACTCTAGAATCGCAATCCTGTCCTTCAGACTGATAAGAGGTATTGTTTTGGTCAGATATGTGACATTGTGATGATATCAGATACAACTTCAAATCAGCATTTTTGTTCTTACTAATTTAGGTACTAAAAATTTTCATATTCACACAGCTATGCATGAAAGAAGAACTAGAATGTACTAAGATGATAGAATTGTTCAGCTCACAAGACCGTACCTGTTTAACTCTTCAGACTCTTCGGCGCTAGTCGAAGCGGCCAAAGCCTGCTGACGCAAGACCTGATTTTCGGATTCTAGGTTTGACAGGTTCGTATGTAATCTGGAATTTACCGACAATACTCATGAACCCTGACTGTAAAACAGAAATATGATTTCGATGCCTTTAAGGAACTGGTTAAACCTATACCTTTCAATGACCTCTTGAAGTTGAATGGCCTTTGCTTTTGCATCTTCTGCTTCAGCTAGACTTGCCTTGTTATCTCTCTCATGTGCAGAGCATATTGATTCAAACTCCTCAATTTTTCCTTTTAATTTCTCTACCTCAACCTGCATTTTGAGGATATTATATCAGGAAAGTATATATCTGCTACACTTGGTTGAACATGTAGCTCAAATTTTACCTCCAGCTCATTGTTTTGATTGCTCAGTAACTCCAGTTGAGTGTTGTCTACAACTGGAACCTCTTTGATGACTGGTGGAGCTTGTTCAATGGCTAATTTTGCTGCTTCTTTCTCTCTTGTGATTGCAGCATAGGCTTCATCTAGTTTCTCTTGCAACTCAGTTAAAGCATTTTGTAGGTTTGCGATTTCTTGTGCTTTGGCTTCTTCGAGATCAACCTAATGCATTTTTTTTGGAGTTAGACCATTATCTACTTTTAACTCACCTATACTTTCATCCAAGAAATTAGATATCAGAACAGAAAAATCTAGTTTCTAATTTCATTAACAATCACCTTTTGATGCTTCTCTAATTCGAGACGCCAGGTTAGCTCTTCCACACGCTTCTCTAACTTGTCCTTGGCTTCTTTGAGCGCCCCCGTTTCTCTTGCAGCCTTTGTTTGGAAAATTTTGTTGTTAGAATATTTTTAATAACTTAGATTGAAGCATTGCTTGCCTCGTAGACATAGTATATTGGGTCTTGAGAGATGAATCACTCAAAGTACCCTCTTATCAATAAAACGTACCATTTTGAGCTTTTTGAGCTCTTTTCGAGCTACTTTAGCTCTCCATAGACATTGTAATGCTAATGTTGCTTTTTTGTACCGGTTATAGGCTTCATGAGCTTGGTATCTTCTCCATTCCCTCTGTTAGGAAACATATCAGCGAGAATATCGATAAAAGTATATCAAAATAATCTTCACCCTACTTTATCCCTTCGACATTAATTATTTTGATCCTCAGACAAATAAGAATGAAGCATCTTGGAGCGCATGCATGAGTTTCCTAAATTAAAACCGTGATCCCTTTTGGATTAAGAATAATCCAAATCTGCAAATCCTATAATAGTTTAACCTTGAGAGTAAACTAGTCTAAGATTCTAGAAGTCAAATCCAGATATTACTGATATTTTGATAGATACAAGATTTGTGATAAAGTAGTCAAAATCTAGTACCTGAACTATAATTGCTGCCTTTGTTCTTCTTCTGTGTCTATGTTTGTTTCGAGCAGCCATTGTCCGTAAACCAGTCTGAATAACTGTTGCTGATGCCTGGATGTTAGTGTAGCATTTCCTTGCTCTATGAGCACGAATGTTCTTTTGGATACAAATTGAAGCAGCTTCCCTTCGCATGTTTTGATATAACTTGCGTGCAAGTTGTGCTATATACGCAATACACACATGACACAGAGTTAGTGCGAAGAACGTTGAGTCCTGGCTGAGATTTGGATCAGCTTGTGACATTATATATTAGATAAGAATGCTCATATTTTACCCATTATTAGTATAAAGGGCTCTATTGATATTAACAGTTTTAATTCATAGCTTTGTGTTAGGTAGGGTGTTACTGTTGAGACAAAGGTAAAAGAATAAAACCTCTCCAAAGTTTTTGCATATATATTGTCGCCTTTTTCTGCCCAAGGAACTCTTTTCTTGCCAAATAAGTCCTGATCTGCCTCTGAATTTGTCTAGTGGCACCAGCCAAAACCTCGGTTCTTCGTGCATCTAGTTCAGCCATCTGTCCGGCCCTAAGAAATATCTTTGTTTTCCCTATCTGACAATGAGAAATCAGGATGCAACTTTAGCCTAGTGAATGGGTTGCTTTAATTATTCATGTTTGACATGCCTGTACCCTGAGCTTGACATACCTGGTAGCCTTTTAAACCCATTTTGTCGCAGATTGAAGCACATGCCATCTTTTCGTCGGATCTGTCAATAGATAATATAGTTTTCTCAGTGTTGATTGGATCAGGAAGTGATAATCTGTTTTTTTTAGATATGTCATATTTTGTATTTTATACCCTTCTGGTACGTCTGCTGCTAGCATCACAAAACGATCAAGAAATTCATCGAATGCTCGTTTTGTTGGATAACCAGCACAACTGATTCTTATAGCTTCCAGTACACCCTGTTCACTTAACCAGATCGGCTATAAGCGAAAGCTTATGGGAAAATATGAACTTGTTCAAATAGAAAACCAGAGGCTTTGGGCTTACTCCGCATCTTAGTTGGTTTAGGACGGTGTCATTCTCAAAAATCGATGGCTTTAGAACTGTATTTGGCTTCACACATCTAATATAGTGAGGCTCTGTTGTGTTCAGCGTCTCCATGAGAGCTTGGAGTTGTTGCTGGAGGTAGGTTATGTCAGGAGACAGGAATCAAGATCTTGAGCAATGTGCAAATTCATGATATGTTTTCTATTGGCTTACCTTGAAACGGGTCCCAATTGATGAAAACTTGGACTGCTTTGATGCGTCCTCTGGCAGTGGTGGAAACAAATTGGCGACAAAAGAGCACTTCGATGCATCTAATAACGCTTGATGTTCTGCCACAACATAATCCTTGTTCTTGTCGAGAAAAAACTCTGCTGAATATGTAACCTGAGGCGGGAAAAGCGTGGTCAGTAACTAGTTACTGTAGTTCTTTTATCTTAGCGTCTAAAATTGTGTTTGTCTCACATCTCCTGCATAGTGGTTGACAGTGAAGGCTGTTCGAGCAAGCTTAGGTTTGCTGAAACGCTTGTGTCCTTTATATGTTTGATACATCTTCTGCGCAAACGTCTCATGGGTCGACTTGGGAAACATGCTGCAAGGATGAACGTGATGGTTATGCCGAGAGGAATCAGTTCTACTCATTACGATGGATTAATAGTGTCTGATACACTTACCATGCTTCATCAAGTAGGGCAATTATGCCTCCTGGTTTCTGCAAGAAAGAAGATGCCACTGATTGTACTTGTACATGTTGTGGAGTCAATGCCACCAGATTTATTGATGTTAGTTTATACCTTCTCAATAAGATCTAAGACATCTTGGTTGTCAACAAATTCAACATAGCTCCAGTCTATTTCCTCCCTCGTGTATTCCTCTTGCTCCATCTTAAATACATGCTGCATAGAAAAAAAATTCCATGTAAAAGTTTCTTGCAACGTGAATTAGTAGTTGGTTACAGTGATTTTATATCCTACCTGATTGAAGTGCTGCTGCAACTTCTCGTTTGTGAGATTGATGCATAGCTGCTCAAAACTATCAAACGTATAGTGGTATTAGATCTTAAGTTCTAGGTATACCAATATACCATCATTCAGGTTTTGTAATTTTTGTCTGGTTTACCTGTTGATCTTGAAGCTTTCAAAACCATAAATGTCAAGGACTCCGATCAAGCTTGTCGCATTCGGGTCTTGACCTATTGAACTGTTGATCTTATCCACAATCCTGCCATAAATTGAGTTGAACACAGATCACTGTTGGAGATTGCTTAAAAACAGAACATAGGTCGTTTTGTTTGTTTCAGGGGTTGGTTTACTAACCAGTCAAACAGCCTGGAGTATACTGTTTTGGCTAAAGCATCACGGTTTAGGGCTGCCGATTCCGGGTCAAGTGGCTTTGTAATATTACCATCCGGAGTGACAATTACACGCTTGCAGAGTGAATCCTCCAGCATCTTCTCATTGCACCTGCGTCAAGTGAATAATTGAAACTTTGTCAGCATTGCCATTGGAACTGAGCAGAAGTTGGTGGTCTACTGTTAAGGATCGTCAGACGAAGAATATACATGAGTAATTCTGCTGCTGTTTGAAGATGATATCTTGATTTATCATCCCTGAGTTTTGAAGAGTCTGCGTCTTCTCCTTTGATAAAATTCACATTTCCAAGGTGGAGGATGGCAGCTACAACGCGGAATATGGCGTCCTAAAGTTGAACTTTCTGGTCAGTTTATGAAATTTCTATGAACGTTTGTTTCTTTAGAATGAGAGTCACGAGACAAAACCTGTGCCTCTTGTCCAATCCCCACAATGTCCATGGCGTTTCTAGTCTCCATGTACTCTCTTGCATCATCTACATTGGAAACCTCATAGCAGTTTGTCTGATTCAGATAGTGGAACGTCCTTGGATCCCCTAGCTTGTATTTCTTGACTTCCTGAAAATATGAAACGTCCGTATTGCTAAGTTTTCCCAGCTCTATTGGTTTCTCAGGATTGTCACTGATCATTTTACCTCGGGAGGTGCTGCACATAGCATGTAGAAGCAGTGATAGTTCCTCTCAGGGTCTGAGACTTGGCAAACACGAGACCGTTCTAGAAGATAAGTTCGGATTGCAGCTCCAGATATTTTCCCACGCTTGTCAAATTGGATCTCAACAAATTTTCCAAACCGACTTTTAGAAGAACACAGAATTACAAACAGTCAGATGGCAGATGGAAGAAAAGGAAACGTAGGTCCAAAGTAAGTGTTTCATAGAAGATAACCTTGAATTGTTATTTTTCACAGTTTTGGCGTTTCCAAAGGCTTCCAACACTGGATTAGACTGCAAAACAGAACAATTTAGATTGTTCGAAGCAAATTCAAAACCAAAGCAAGTAAACTCACCTCTAAAACTTGTTGTTCAACGCTTCTCCCTTCGGTGTCTGATCTACCTCCCATGAATGCAAGATATCTCATGAGCATTTTGGTTGTCTCTGTTTTTCCAGCTCCGCTCTCTCCACTAACCAAAATGGACTGGCTTTTTGCCTCATTTATCATCGCCCTGTGGAAAGCTTTTGGTGAGCTAAGCTCTTTACATCAAAATGCTTAAAGCCTCTACTAAGGGATTAACAACTTGTTACCTGTAACTGGTGTCTGCAACAGCGAACAGATGCGGGCTTAGCTCTCCAAACGCAGCTCCTTTATATTGCTCCATCATATGTACGCTATACAAATGTGGAAGTCTTTGGAATGGATTCACAGCAATCAAGATGTTCCCGGTGTAAGTCTGCCCTATCCAAGAGCTTTCAATTAGATAATCTCAACGTCGACTTTCAAAATTTTGATCAATGGAATGTTTTAAGATATCACTTCTTAGTTACTGACATATATCTCGTTTAAAGCAAACCGGCAAGCGAGATTATGGAGGACCCCTGGCTCGTGGAGGTAAGCCAGTTTAGTCATGTCGTCAACTCCTGCAGGTGGCGCCTCTGTATCCTTTGGATAGACACTAGAAATACTAGCAACGATCTGTAAGAATCAAATCTATACGTTAAACTCTACTGCAAAAGTCCATTGCAACGAAAAGTATAAGAAACGAATAGTATATCTTCTCACTGTTTTCCCATTTGCTGCGAGTATTGTGGCATTGGTGCCTTTGATTTCTGTCACTTCTCCATTAATCCATGCGAATTCTGGATCCTCGGCCCAGACATGTGAACCGAGTGTGATATTTACAGGAGTCCCCTTAACATTGTTCAACATAGCAAGCTTTTCAGTATTCACATTCAGAACAAAAGATAGGATATGAAACAAAAGGTTAATGGGAAGGTCTACCATAACTCGAGCTTCTCCAAGCTCTTAAGGCTGAGTATCTGCAGTAGTTGAGGAACAGAGAGATCAAAAGAGAAGGCAATATAGAAAGAGTAAATTTCTCTCTTTGAGGGAGAGAAAAAAAAGGAGATGAATCATAAAAAGAAAAAAGGTGATTCTGAATCCAAGAAAGTGCAGGAGAATTGTTAGCTAAGAACATGTCCTTTTTCCTTACCTCTCGGTTCCACCAAGTCTCTTAATGGTTTCTGTTTTAGATTTTAGAGCTTAAGATGCAGCAATGGCGGCAAATCAACTTGTTGCAGATAATTTATCTTGGATCATTTGCTTGAAAACCATAAGCTTTGAGCATTTGATCGGGAACTGTTTGGTGTAAGGTCAGGTCACTCTTCATATGTTTTCTCCTTTTCAAAGCTTTATGCTGTACTTCCTTTTTGAATATGAATGGGGTCCTCGAAGGTTAAACTAAATGTGAAAAATTGCTGCTTTTAGAACAATAAAGTTGTCTGCTTTACATTTTGATATTGCAACTGCACCAACTTTTCTCTCGATCGGCCATGGCCAGGTACTGTTTAGCTGTGAAAGTGAATGTCTTTCTTTCTTTTTCATCAAAAAAGACATTAAGGCCCTTCGCGTTTGGTTCCATCTCTTGCAGAGCCAGAGGCTCAAGGGACGTGTCATGGTGCTTAAACTTGAAGTCATCCACCTGAAAAGTGTAAACTTGTCTAATCTTATCGAAATTTATAGATTTTTTAACTTTCATGTTTTTTTTTATTTTATATTATATTTTTGTGTGTGAAGTAGGCAATGGCCGGTGGAGAATCCCCGGAGGCGGCTGAGGCCGGTGTCCGAAGCTGGGCCATTTGATTTAACTTTTCCAACTAGACTTTAGTTTTCTTTTTCTTTTTCTTTTTATTTATGGTCGAAAGTTTTTTCCATAAAATCATAGAGTTTAGGTATTCTTTCAATATTCAAATCTGCATCATTATCTGTCTAATTTTCCTGATTTCTCGATCCAAGAACATCATCATTACATGTGCAACCCTGTGTTTTACCCTTTATCATAAATTAAATCAAAAGAATTTCTCAAAATTCTCTTATATCAACTAAGAACATATTAACTGTAATTCTTTTATCAAAAACTTATATTCATGTAATTGTTTTAGAGTTTGAAAACAAGGAAAACAACCTAACAAAAAAAAAAACAAGAAAAACATCACGTTTGATTTTATAACCACCCGTTTTGAAAAAAAAAAAAAAACAGACAAGCTAGAAAAGTAACAGAATTTGACTAATTTCAGTTTCAAAAGAGAAAACAAAAACAGCTAAAATGACTAGTAGTCTTCTCTTTGACATCAGAATATATAAGAAAAATCTATAATTAGCAATTACAAGTAAAGAAGAAGAAGAAAAAAAACAGTTTGTAGCTCTCACCTATTAATGCAATTAAAAAAAAATCAAACACAATGAACACAAAACATTTTGTTAAGGGAAAGGCCGGCCAAAACCTTTTAGGATCTTAGAGGTAGGATCGCGTTTACCTCTCTATTACATTAGATGGCCAGTGCCGAAAATTCTGGTGGAACGGACCCAGACATAGCCTATAATGTCAGTGCGTCCCGGTACGGTACTATAATATGTTATAACCAAACGGCTATTGCCGCAGTCGGAGATCATAACGGATGGGAGAGCGCAAAATCAATTGAAGCCGCACTTCCTTTCTTTGTAACGCAACTATTTGTCGCTAATTTTAGCTACCGCGTATTCTACTATATGACTCGGCCGCTACATCTTCCTCCTTTCGTCGCTCAAATCCTTGTGAGTAATCTCAATGTTGAACACTAAACATTAGTATTAGTCTTGAACTACTGTTTTCGTTTTTTTATGTTCTTATCCTTAGCATATTCATCTTAAAATCTCAGATATTTTTTTTTTGAAGCCAACAAAACATATTACTGTGGGAAAAAAATAATATCAGTCAACTCTTTTAATTTTTAAAATAAAAATGTGAAAAAAAAAAAACAATCTGAACATTATAGCATATCATTTTCCTATATTTGTAATAATTATATTGTTTTCTTACTGTTATGATTTACAGTGCGGAGTACTATTCAGCCCGACTGTGCTCGGCAGAAACGCGTTTGTCCTCAAACATTTGTTCCCTTATAGGTTCACAATGGTTCTCGAGACATTCGCAAACCTAGCTCTCATCTACAACATTTTCCTCCTCGGTCTCGGTATGGACTTGAGGATGATCAGAATCAAAGAAGTAAAACCAGTGGTCATAGCCATCGTTGGCCTCTTTGTGGCTTTATTGGCCGGTGCTGGCTTATATTACCTTCCCGGTAACGGAGACTCTGACAAGATCCTTGCAGGTGGTCTCTACTGGTCAATTGGGTTGGCTTGTACGAATTTCCCTGACCTTGCGAGGATTCTAGCCGATCTCAAGCTGTTGCGTTCTGATATGGGACGCACGGCTATGTGTGCAGCCATTATTACGGATTTGTGCACCTGGGTTCTCCTCGTTCTAGGAAACGCATGTTTTACCAAACAAGGTAATATGATTATAAAATTAACTCACAACTGAAGATAAATGTAAATAAAATCTAGAAACCTCTAAAACTAATTATATTTTTGCTAGTTTAGAACTCACACGAACACTATTGAATTTGAACTCACCTCATGACATGGTAACATTAGTACTAACCAAAAACTTTACGTAATTTTAACATGAAAAAATATAGGTGTAAGGAACCAAATGATGCTATATGCATTAGGATCAACCATCGTTTTTGTCTTTTTCTGCATCTACGTGATCCGTCCTGGAATCGCTTGGGCCTTTGCCAACACGGTCAAAGGAGGCAACGTCGGAGACACTCACGTATGGTTCACTCTCGCCGGAGTCGTTCTCTGCAGCTTAATCACCGATGCATTTGGGGTCAACTCAATTACCGGAGCTTTCTTGTTCGGTCTCTCGATCCCTCACGACCACATCATTCGAAAGATGATCGAAGAGAAGCTCCACGATTTCCTCTCGGGAATATTGATGCCTCTTTTCTACATTATTTGCGGTTTAAGACTCGATATTGATTACATGTTACAGTACACAAGCGTTGGAATGTTGGCGTTTGTGATTTCTTCGTCTTTTATGGTGAAGCTTTTGTCGACTGTTGTTTGCTCCATCTTCTTGCGTATGCCTTTGCGTGATGGTTTCGCTATTGGTGCCCTTATGAACACCAAAGGAACTATGGCTTTAGTCATACTCAATGCAGGACGTGACAACAAGGTAGTGTATATGAGAAATTGTTCATTAATTAGTCTTTTCTCAAAAGTGCCATGTTATTCTCCATTTCAGTTTTTTATATAATTATTTCCCTTTTGTCTCGCAGGCGTTGGACGTAATAATGTACACTCATATGACGTCGGTGTTCCTGGTGATGTCACTAGTGGTGCAGCCACTTTTAACCTTTACGTACAAACCAAAGAAGAAATTGATTTCCTATAAATACCGAACTGTTCAAAAACTCAAAGGAGAAGTAGAGTTTCGTGTCCTAACCTGCGTCCATGTCCTCGCAAACGTCTCCGGCATAACCAGTCTATTACAAGTCTCTAACCCGACTAAGAAATCTCCTCTCAACGTCTTCGCAATCCACCTAGTCGAGCTAACCGGTCGCACCACGGCTTCGTTGCTCATAATGAACGACGAGACCAAACCTAAAGCTAACTTTTCGGACCGAGTCAGAGCGGAATCTGAACAGATCGCTGAGATGTTCGAAGCCATGGAAGTAAACAACCACGCTATGATGGTTCAGACTATCACCGCGGTGTCACCTTACGCGACGATGCACGAGGATATTTTTACGTTGGCCGAGGATAAACGAGCTAGCTTCGTTTTGTTGCCTTACCACAAGAATTTGACGTCGGACGGTCGGTTAGGCGAAGGAAACGATTCGCACGCTGAAGTCAACCAAAACGTTTTGAGCCACGCCCCTTGTTCGGTCGGTATCTTGGTCGACCGTGGCATGACGATTCTCCGGTCTGAATCTACTTCGTTCCAAGGCGAAACCACCAAGAAAGAAATCGCAATGTTATTCGTTGGAGGTCGGGACGATAGAGAGGCTTTGGCTTATGCTTGGAGGATGGTGGGACAAGAAATGGTTAAACTCACGGTTGTGAGATTTGTCCCGAGCCGAGAAGCTTTAGTCTCGGCCAAGAAATTAGCCGTTGAGTACGCGAAGGAGACACAAGTCGACGAAGAGTGCATCTACGAGTTTAACTTCAAGACTATGAATGATTCTTCGGTGACTTATATAGAGAAACTGGTTAACGATGGTCAAGAAACGATTGCAGCGATTAGAGAAATGGAAGATAACCATTCTTACGATCTTTACATTGTGGGAAGAGGGTACAATGTAGAATCACCTGTGACCGCGGGTTTGACAGATTGGAGTACTAGTCCGGATTTAGGGACTATAGGCGATACATTAGCTTCATCAAACTTCACAATGCAAGCTTCAGTTCTTGTGATCCAGCAATACTCAGCCGCCAATAGACAAACGGCGGGAAACAATCAAGAACATGTTGAAGGTGGAGGCAAGACCGCTCGGGAGCCTTTGGTGAATTCTCATGCGGAGGAAGAAGATGATGAAGATGAACAGTATCAAATGGGAATGCGCAAATGACAAGTTTTCTTTTATTTCATACTGTATACAAATCTTTCTCATCCAATTGTACGTTTTGTCAAATTAATCACTGAAATGAATTATTCCAGATGGATTATGTTACCGAGTTTCTCCAATGGCAGATTCGATATGTTCAAGTAGAAACCGTTGCAGCTTCTTTCTTAAATCTTCGACTTTCTCACTGGTTTCCGTTCTGTTTAAGATTAGATCATTG
The DNA here is from genome assembly GCA_900406495.1 of Sisymbrium altissimum. NCBI lineage: Eukaryota > Viridiplantae > Streptophyta > Magnoliopsida > Brassicales > Brassicaceae > Sisymbrium > Sisymbrium altissimum. The sequence continues at coordinate 40,118 of OVBI01000070.1, read as the reverse complement.
AGCCAACAGTTTACCGCCTTAAGGTGGACAAGAAGAGACTCCTTTCCATTTGCTTCTTCATTCTTCACCAAGAAAGACCCTTTCTTTAGTGAGTTCTCCAAATATTTCAAGAACCATTGGCTGGAAACTCGAAGTAGCTCGTCCGCTAGACTCGCAGACTCTTTCAACCTATTTTTACCTCCTAATTTACTTATCTCGGAAACAGAACGGTGTTTCGTTGAAGGGGGTTTCACACCCTTGTAAGCTTGGTTTTTTGGACTTGTTGTCTCCTTGGGATTCAGTTTCTCAGAGGAGTTTTGAATAACAATGTAGTGATGATGGTCTTGGTGAGAAGCAGCATCCTCTTGCTTTCCAGGCTCTTTGAATAAGTTGAATTGTGAAAAACCGGTTATTACTGCATCTTGAACCCAAGCTGCTGCATTTTTGTTAGCTGCTGATCTACACGAGCCGTTGTTTCGGTTGTGAGTAAGCAACAGATGGACTGCTTTGCCTGTATTCTTTGTACTCTGGTACATGTCCAAGAACCGGCGCACAACTTGTCCCGCGGATAAGGTTTTAGAAGAATCACATAGTTCAGCGAAGGACCTGGAGGAACAAAGTCATATATAAGCTAGATTACTCGCAGACTCATGTAATGAAACTGACAGAAGTTGGTTCTGTGATAGAGTAAACATACTGCAGACTGAGTAGAACAGACTCCATGGCAGATGCTTCCTCTAGTGCGTTTACTGCGGCCGAAACTGCTACTTGTCTACGTGATGAAACCTCCTGAAATGAGACATTGAAGAAACACACGACTGACAACTAATTCTCAGAGCTACTGCAACTTGAAAATTGATTCAAAAACCGTACCTTTCCAAGCATTTGAATGGTTTTTGGGAGACCAGTCCATACGATTCTCTGGTCAGACCAAGCCCTTTGACTTGAAGGCAGCTTAATATACCCAACCGGAGGAGCCACTGCCTTTGACAACGACTTGATACCACCTTGTGGAGATTTTGCTATGGTCATAGGTGATGTAGCAGGCTTAACGACATTTCTGTTTCTTAAAGCAGGGGTTTCGCAATTAAGGTGCTTTGATGGGGACTCATTCTTTGGCAGATTCTTATCAGTCAATACCTGCAAAAAACATCGAATACTATGGACTCAAGAAAGACTATGTGAACTATGAAGCCAATATCAAATTGTTGCATAACTAAAAGAAGCAACTTTATAAAGTCAAATTGTTGGTTTCACTTAGATTTATCAATCTCAAAGAAACTTAAAGAACAAGAAACCATACACTACTCAAACACAACTTCCACAAATCCAAAATGCAACAAAATGGGATTAAAAAAACTCGGTTTACAGAACAGAGGAAGATGATGTACCAATTTCGGTTTGAGACGTGGGGAAGAAAGAAGCAGTGCGGCGTCACGGCGGCGAGTCACCGGAGGAGTGTGATCCCAACAACTCCTTCTCGCGGAATCCAAGCTAAACCTCCTCGTCTCACCTAGATTCTTCTTCTTCTTCGTAGTCGTCGTCGTAGCAATGGGAGACACAGAGACCTGAGTAAAATCAAGAAGCAGGTCGCTAGAGACGAGGTCGCTAGGGTTTCCAACGCACATCCGCCGCTTGGGAACTGGCTTCAGTCCACGGATTACGGGAACAGGACAACCTTTCTCGACGTGCAAACCGCCTTGGATGTAAACAAACTGACCTAGCTGGATTTCGTCGGAGCGTATAAGATCAGCGTCATCACGAGCGGAAACTGCGACGTAAGCAGCGTGCAGAGAGTCAGAGACTTTGACGAAGAACCGTTCGCTACGCCATTGGTTGTCGGAGAGACATGGAACGATCTCGATCACCTGGAGGAGCGGGAAACGGTGCGAAGACAACAACGGCGGCGAAGAAGAAGCGACCTTTCCGGCGGCGACCTCGAGAAGGTTGGAGAGAACTCCGGGAGTAAGACAAGCCATTGAGTGTGTCGATGGGGAAAAGGAGCATCTCTTGGGGGAAGGAAGAAGAGTGTGGAGAGAGGGAGAGAGAGAGAGATGTCTCGGGAAGTGTGGAGAGTTCGTCGTGAACTGTTGGCGGGAAAAAGCAGACAGTTTTGTCAGAAAGCTAAAAGTCGTTCTCTCTGTCTTCGAGATTTGGAAGGTTGCACGAAGCTTTTGTTGGTTGCAGGTGTAAAGCACGAGGACTTTCTTTTTTATTATTTGTTTTTTTTTTCTTTTTGTTTCTTATGAAAACTCCTAAATGCACATTGTGGATTTGGATTCAACTTTAGTTAATTAGAGTAAGTAGCAATGTGTAGTTCAAAAAAAAAAAAAAGAGTAAGTAGCAATGTGATACAGTGGATGTCAAAGGGTATCCGGCCCCATTCATTTCGTTACACAGCAGACCAGAATAACTTTCTTTTGGGACACTGTTCTGCAAAGATTTTGGTTAAACATGTCATTCTAGTCTCCTATATGCAGATTTGATGTGATAAGCTATAGGTAAATTTTTAAGAGAGATTTATATATTAGAGTCATTTTATCATGAGACCCTTGTTATTATGTTCCAAAATATTTTCTGTTTTTTTTTTTTACTTTTAGTAGTTGTGGTTACAATATCCAAAATCAACACCTGCCTTGCCCACTCACAAAATGTAATTTGAGTTATGGTGAGTGTGGGTCCATTTATTTTTTACATTTTTCAATGATCAAAGTATCTGGAAAGCCTAAGAAAACAATACCAACGATTAGTTCGACTCGGATTGATTTAAGACGTACCTTCATTTTTATATGACCAAATGAAAAATGCTTAGATAATTGTAGTTCAATCTTCTTTTTTATCGTTATCACCTTTTTTCTATGTTCGAATGAATTATTCAGTTTCAACTGGTACTTTGATATATCCTCTATTGAAAATATTGATCTCTTGATGATCAAATTGTGTCGCTCTCAAACTCATATCATCGGCAGCTTCATACTCTTTCTTTTTCCTTCAATTTGTTTAACGCAATCTTCAAATAATTTATGATTGATTTGTCAATGAAAACATAATTAATTTCTCAAATTATATAGTGTGAGTCGAACTCCGTAATTTTCATATGCATAGTTGATCATGTGAATACAGAAAAAAAAATAAAATAAAAAAGCATAGAAAAAAATATGAAAGCTTAGGAATATTACTTTTGCAGATGAAGTTAAAATAACTAGTTGTAAATCAAAAGCAGCCGAAATCATAGCCGCCATGAAATTGATAAATAAGACGAGAGTGAGACAACCCAATGGTGGCATTAGGTTGAATAGGCTGGAAATCATAGCGACGAACTAGGCCTGGTCGTTGTCCCAAAAAAAAAAAAAATTAAAAAGCATGAGCTTTTGGTCGTTACAATTATAAATTATTTTGAACCATTTTTTCCTAATATTTCTTTAATCTAGCGGTAGAAGTAGTGGTATTGAAAACTCAATATCCTGAAGTTGACCTATGCATTTGCTATTTTCAGCCCTTGTGTAGTAGCTCTTAGTCTTCTATAACTGAGGACTGACACTGCTATGAACAATCGCTTTCTTCTCTGATTCCAAACCATACTCACTGACGCGTTGTCTGTGATCGTCATCGTGTGAATTATTATTGCTCATCATCTATTACCTGATTATCCCCCAACAAGATGGAAAGAACGAAAATCTGTTAAAGAGTCGAATCAAAGGTACATTGGACTTTACACATAACCAAATGAGCTAAAATTTTAAAATCTCTAATGTAAATAGGGTTTGAAAATTGTTTCTGCCCATAAATAATTCTTCTTTACTTGGAGTGTTGTCCACCTATTTTACTATTTCATCTTTGTGTTGGTCAAGTTTATGATTAAAAGAAAAATTAAAGTGTCTAATCCATAGGTACCTTTCAAAGTACTAAACTGAGTAAACGAAGTAGTAGTATTTCAACTAAAAACAAAATACATATATAGTAAAATAAAGATGGCATAGGCAATTTTCAAAGTACTAAATTAGAGTGTTATCCACCTATTTTTACACCAGAGATGAAATAGTAAAACAGGTGGACAACACTCTAAATAAAAGAGATTAAAGTATTATTTTGTGTGGATCCACAGATAGGTAATTTTAATTAAAGTATTGTATCTGTGGATCTGTTGATTAGGCCGCTACCCAAACTAATTTAGCCCGTTTAAGACCGTCTGCATTAAATTTACCCTCGAGGCCTCGAGCTTGAGACCCATTTTTGTGTTTCTAAAATTGTAACTCTCTACTCGCATTCTGTATTTTGTAGGTTTCCGACCCTAATTAAGATTCCGGCCTGACTGTAGTGAAGAAGTAAGCTGAACAATATTCGCGGCTTGATAAAAAATCAAATTCAAACACACACACACAAAAAAGCTTGATTATAATAATGTTTATAAAAAATAAAATCTTGATAACATGTCAAACTCATGGAGATGCTTGAAATAGCGGACACAACTGAAAGTGTCCGATCAATGATCATTCACATGTTTTTGAGTTGACACTCCAACTTGTTTATTGGATCTCCGATCCTGTCGAACCAAACTTCTTATAAACTTGTGAAGTTGCTTTATTTCTACCTTTCTTATGGATATCTCTCTTTAACCACTCCTCTTCCCGTCATTTTCTTTTTTTTTGAAAATTTCAGACCAGATATTAAGATCATATACGATTGGATATAGAGGTATTCGCTTCCTATACTTTTAAGTTGTAACTCGGTGAATATATACTATATTACTTTCAGACAATTTTTACAGTTTATCGAATGATATATCCACCGTGTTTTTATTTATGCTTTAGTAGCGCAATCAATCAAAAACATTTTGATGTAGCTAGATTACAGACAAAATATAGATGTCAAAATTGAAATAATTTCTTTATTTATTTACAAAGCAAACTAACTCTAAAACTCACCGACCTCTCTTACTGTACAAATCAAAGTAAAATGGACCAGCAATTTTAATTTAAAGAGGAAGAAGAAATGGACCACCAACTACTCCTAGCTAATCCCTTAATATATATAGTTGTCTCCTCATGAAAAATAGATTTCTTTCTGTATCGTCAAACATGGGAAGTGAAGTAATAAACCCGATCAAACCACGGTTTGATCTGAGCATGTCGAGAAGAACCCGAAAACCATGGTCGTCAAGTCTCGTCAACGAGATGCAACACGAAGATCTGTCCACGCAAAGCTCACAGCCAGAGAAAGTACAAGAGCAAGACGAAGACCGAGAGATTGATCGTAAGAGTTTGAACAATCTGATGAGATGCGAGCAAGAATCGGATGGAGATGCTATTGCTAATAACAAGAACTCTCTAGGTCAACATTTTGGGGAAGACGAAGGGATCAAGCAGACGATGCAACTGGTGGTCAAGAAGCAAGGTGGGGAAAGTGGTGTTAAATTTAAAGGTATGATGGGTCGATATGTTAAGGTCTTGAGCGGTTTGATGAAGGCTAAACGTGACCGCAAAACATCGGCCTTGCGGTTTAAAACTTGATTTCGAATGTATATATATACGTACGTTCATGTACGTGATACATATATTTAGTGTAGAAACGTTTTGCGTACGTACGTATTATTGATTGGCACGTATGATATTCGCATATTGGTCTTGACTTTTGGGTTTTGATCTTGTAATTTTAGCACTATGTACATCAGTACATGCACCTCTTGGTTTTGAATCTCATTGCATATATAAGCTTTTTTTTTTGTTTGCTAATTACGCATCTCACCCCATTATTTTTGTTGTTATCTTTTCGTTTGAACTTTTCTTGTTGTATATTTTGAGCTGCCAAATGTTCTTCTATTAGGGTGCTACAGTCGATCTTTGCGGACTAATGACGGTTGTAGGTGAACATTAGGTTTATGATTGTAACTTTATCTATTTTGGTAGCTTTACAATTCTAAAATATTTTCAAGAGAGAAAAACTAAAAACAAAACCTGAAGAAACAAGCAAAATATGGCTCTAGTCCTTGTTTGCCTTTCCGCGAAGCCCTAGCGGAGACTGGAAAGAGCAATCCTAGCTCGAAGTTAAAGAATAGAGATTGTGAGTTTTTGATATGATCCACTTGTGTGTTTTTCAAAATCTCAATTGGGAAAATGTGAAGTGGAAGTATAAGGCTAGAGATATCAGATACCATAGAATACTTGCGCACCCTTTTGTCAAAGTTCATTGGATATCCAAAAAAATATCACCATCTAAATAATAACAGATTATAATTATGTGTCGGTACCTAGATCTACAAACCCTCACATAAAAATACTGCCAGTGCAAGATCCTAAGTTATTTTATAATGTGTTAATTTATATACCTTTATATAATATTCGTTTTCACCAACTCCCACGGACTTGCACAAACCGAAAAATCTCAATTTTTTCAGTGGCTGAAAATAACTATATGAATATAGCAAGATACCAACCAAAGATCTGCCACAAAAATCAGCGCGAAATTATAGTACTGTTGTTTCTTGCATTGATATTAGATCGCTCCCTAGAATACTCTAGGTAGTTGTTTGAGTGACACATATATAGTGAGATAGATGGATAATCCAACTGTCTACTGACGCTATCTGACTGCGACCCCGTCCTCTCTCTCTCTTTTTTTTCCTATCATTAAAACTATTGCAAGGTTAATTAATTTGCAAAATGTATATATAGTTTATAGATTACTAATTTCCTCAGCTAGTCAAATTTTTTAATTTTCTTGTAAGTGATTTTTGTTACGTTACAATACAATTTCTGTTTTTCTTTTTCAATACGTTAGCAGTTTCTCTTTAATGAATCAAAAATTGTTTATGATAATCCCAAATTAAACAGATATTTTATGTTGGGAGTACCTAACCTCCAAATTAGTCATGCCTCATTTCCTAAGAAGATAACATATAATAATAATCAAACTTTTTAAATAAAATAATTGTGAAAAGATAACTATAGTTTATTTAAATCATTATCTTTGAAAATGTATTCCCTGCTTGATGAAGTTCTGTTGTTTTTACGTGGACATATTAAAAATAGTTTATTACATACTGTGTGAAATTATTTTACTATTATACTACATCGAGGATAATTGGATAAATAATTGAGAACGTATCAGGTGACCTCAGACGTACGGAAAGGTCGGCGGTACGTGGCGGCTTTTCATTGGATAGCTTCTTTACCAAAAAAACTGGAGATGCATGGCTTCACCGACCTTGTTAAGGAACCTTTTATGGCACCGTCAAAAAGCAAGAATCTTTAATTAAAGTGCCAAATCAGCTCTTTTTCATTTACTTTATTTGTGGTCTTATTACATACAAATAATACGTAAAGTAATTTTCCGAATTATATACTTAATTGGTTTGGTTCGGTTTGATTTAGTAGTTTATTTGTTTGATATGAAAGTGTCGTTTAATTCACTCGACACTCGGTTTATTCAGTTTGCTTTAGATGGTACAATATTTATAGAATTAAATACAGGTGAATTGTAGGATCCTAAGCAAACAATAAATTTCCCTTTATAAAACGAACTCACCCCGTCAACTTCTTCATAAAAAAACCTGAAAACTCAAACATCAACTGTCTCAAAAACCCCTCGAAATCTCCAAAAAAAATTTCACCAGAAAATAAAGAAAGCACCACTCAAGAATCTAAGGAAAGAGACAAGCCATGGGAAGAGATCACGAAGGAAGCCCCCCAGTTCCACTACATCTCTGCGTCTTCGTCTTCATCCTCTTAATGTTCGTAACGATTTCATGGTACGTGAGCTACGAACCAGTTATAGAAGGTTTTACGGACCAGCTCAAGCTTGCTCTCATGGCTTCTCCTCTGCTTTTGCTCTTGGCCGTCCATTTTCTATCAAACGATGAAGGAGGGATGATGACGTCATTGATACCTCTGAACGAGAGAGAGTCTTTGTATAGAGCCGGAGGAACGTCGTGGGGAGTGGCCTTCATGCTTGTCTTCCTCTTTTTCATGGTTTCTTATCAAACTCAGTTTCAAGAACGTTGGTTTCCTCTTCGATAAATATGGCATCTTTTTTTTCCTTACTTTCTTGACTTCCTCTTCGGGTCTAGTACTAATGGATTCAGGATCATGTATGTTCATTAATTTTTTTTCCTCCTTCATTACCATACCAGTTTATATATGTAATCATTTAATCTCTTGTCTCGTGGTAATAATACAGTATAGAATAATTTCTCAAAACAAATTTGGGGAGTGAAGTAATTAAAAAATCATGTCAGTGAGAAAATTAATTTTACTGATAATAAAGTTATAATATGATTAGTGAAGTAATTAAAAAATCATGTCAGTGAGAAAATTAATTTTACTGATAATAAAGTTATAATATGATTAGTGAAGTAATTAAAAAATCATGTCAGTGAGAAAATTAATTTTACTGATAATAAAGTTATAATATGATTAGTGAAGTAATTAAAAAATCATGTCAGTGAGAAAATTAATTTTACTGATAATAAAGTTATAATATGATTAGTGAAGTAATTAAAAAATCATGTCAGTGAGAAAATTAATTTTACTGATAATAAAGTTATAATATGATTAGTGAAGTAATTAAAAAATCATGTCAGTGAGAAAATTAATTTTACTGATAATAAAGTCATAATATGATTTATTTAATACTAGCTAGTGGTACATCAATATGCAAATAGCTTATAATTTTTCATATCTCATAAATCAAAATCAAAATTGAAATTAAAACCAGTTTTTAAGTATGAGGAATCTCTTACCGTTTTCTTGCAAAATCAAAATCACAAGAAAAGTAACACTCTCTATTCTTATAAAATTTACACATACAGATATGATTAAATAGATTTCCTAATTTTCTTTCATGTCATACAATATTTATTTTATAATCTAAATATGAATTGGATTCGTTTCAAACATTATGGTTTACATGTAAGATAACAAAAATTGAATGAAGATTTTCATATTTAATGTTTAATTCAATCAAGGATGACAAACTTTAATAGTGTAAGAACATTGGAATATATGGATCGATCGGTGATGTCGTTGACATTTTATGATTTGGTTGAAATAAAAACGCTGCGCCAAAACATTAACATCGGCGCATGTCTGTCTTGTTCCCATCTTTTATATGCAATCTCTTATCTCTCTGTCTCTTTTCACATCGTTCTGTTCTTCTTCAATCGCAGTTTGACCATCCGTTTCTTTTGTCCTTCTCTCGTTCAGGCGATTATTAACCTCTGGGTTTGCTTGTAGTTTTTGATTTTGGAAGCTTAGAGCATCGTTAACATTATTATTGGAGGAATTTTAATCATATTCTCTAGAAAATAAAAATAATTTAAATTATTATGGTATAAGTTTTTAATTTTTAGAACAATCAATGAAATTTCATTCTCTAATATTGATTGTTCCAAGAATTATGAGACCATACTCTAATAAAAAAAAAAATATATAATATTTTTTGTAGTTTTTTAGAGATTGTGATTTAGAGCCTCCAATAATCTTATTCTTAGAGTATGATTATTATGTGTTTGCTTTTTTTTTTAGCTGCGTACAACCAATCAGAATCTCATTCAAAGGTTAAATCTTTGATTAGTAGGTAATTCAGGATTTTTTTGTGTCTCATTATAGATAGGTGAAGATAGTTCTAATACGATATTAGGATTTAGAATAAGTGTTTTGGTGATTTTCCTTTTTACAATTAGGTTTTGATGTTTTCCTTTATAATTAGGTTTATGAGTTTTACTTATTGCCATTAAATTGTAATCTGATATAAAGATACCTAATGATCAATAAGAAACCAACTTCCAACAATTAATCTTAATCTCTAAGAGAGATTAGCGTTAAAAGGCTTAGCAAGATCCAAGGCAAAGTAAAGTTTGTGCATTACACGTCTTATAGTACTTTATTTTCGTCTGTTCCGATCCTAATTTTTCTTTTAAGGAAAAAATGCAACTTTTCGCATTTATGGTCCCTTTTCCATGATATCAATTTGTTATTTGGAATGAATCTCACCTTGCTTCGGAATTAAGCAATTCATGTCTTTTTTTTCTTTTCGGATTGCTATTTAATTGCTGTCTCTGTCGTTTCTCTTTCAGGAGCTTAAGCTTTCCTCTCTTTTTTTAAAGATCATATAGTTCTCAAACTTGGTCCTTGATGGTGGTGTGAAAGCTCTTTAGATTTGAGTCATTTGACGAATACTTCATCAGAGTTGTTTCTTTTTCTTTTTAGTTTGTTTTTGGGAGGATTTAGAAGATGTCTCAAACTGCTGGTAATCTCGGAGAGGTTACGCTGGAGAGTGAAGTGGTGCCATCAACTCTTGTGGAAATTGCTCCGATCCTTCGTGTAGCCAATGAAGTAGAACCTAGTAACCCTCGCGTTGCTTACTTATGTGAGTTGAATTAATGTAAAATTCTCCTCATGATGTGATCATCTCAAAAAGATCTTGAAAAAAAAAATCCGTGGTTGCTATTCTCAGGTCGGTTTTATGCGTTTGAGAAGGCAACTAAGGTTGATCCAACGTCAAGTGGACGTGGTGTTCGCCAGTTTAAGACTGCGCTTCTTCAACGCTTAGTAAAGGTGAATATCACTCATTTTACTTTTCTTGAGTTTCATTTTACCAAAAAAATCCTTGCTGTATGGGGATTATGAGTCAGTTTACCTTATTGATGAACTTTTGCAGGAGATTGAAACAAGTCATGCAGGACGACAGCAGAAGAGTGATGCACGCGAAATGCAAAGTTTTTATCAAGACTACTACAAGGAATACATCAACGCTTTGGAAAACGCTGCTGACGAAGCTAACCGGTTTGTGTTTGACGGAACTGTTGTTGGGATCCTTCTTTAATCTCTATTTCAATCTAATATTTTCGGTATGTTTTCATTCATAATACAAAATTTGCTTTACTTGTAGTGCTTCACATGCAAAGGCATATCAAATTGCTGTTGTTCTCTTTGAAGTCTTAAAGGCTCTTAATCATACGGAAGTTGTGGAAGTGGCTGCAGATGAGGTGAAGTTGATAGTGTCTTGTTAAATCTCTTACTTTTGTTCTTATGGGTCTTACGCCAAACTTTCATGGAAACATCTTGACTTCTCTTGACCTGGGTTATCAAATTATTGGCTCACTTGTTTCTCATTTGTTTTTTGGTGGTAGATTTTGGAAGCCCACACCAAGGTCGAAGAAAAAAGCCAGATTTTACATGACGACAATGGCTTTATTGGTGAATATGAAGCTCAACTATCAACTCAAGCCAATAAATCCAAATTAAAAGGAGAAAATACCGATCAAATATCTCTCTCCATCAACACTTTAAAATTTAAAGAAGAAAATAGCCAATTTTTGGATCATTTAAAGAAGACAAATGCACAAAGACAACAACTTTTAGATCTTAAAAATAAGAATTATAACCTAAAAGAATTTAAGGAAGAAAATAATTTTTTATTTCGAGACTTAAGTTCTATACAAGATCCGAATATTCGTGCATATATACAAGCTGAACAAACACGGATTTTTCAAAAACGGGTTAATCGACAAAGATGTAATGAAGCTATTTCTATGTCTACTTCGTTTGTGTAATATTTTAATAAATTTGATGGATTCAAAAACAGTTAAATCGATTATTAATTTAGAGTTTTTGTATTTTATCTTTAATTTTTATATATTTTAAAATTTCTAATTAAATTTTCATTGTAATTGTATTTAATATATGTTATTGTTGAATTTTACACTCTTAATAATTTAAATAAATAAATTTATTACTTATAATAAATTCTATGTGTAAAAATAACAGATTTTTTTCTATAAATATAAAATAATAATATATAATAGTTGATGGATCATGTTATAAAAAAAAATTCCAAAATATATAATTGAGTATTATAACACCACATATAGAATAAATACTGTGTATTTTCACTCTAAACATCACGGTAAAATTATCTTTAACAACATTCCAATACAATATTTTTCCATTTTTTCTTTATCATATTATATAGTCAAAATCAGGTTCTATAATAAGAGTTTTTAAAAGTTAATCAAACATTCCATTAAATGTTTTGATTTGATGATTAATTGAATGTTGAGTAAATCGAAGTATTTGCACACTTTTTCGCAACATTCTTTTCTCTTCAGGCTCTTTGAGTCTAGTATAATGAATTCATGATGTATATGGAATAAATTTCTTTTTACTAATTTTATATTATTGTTGGGACCAATTTTGCATCAGATAATCATATGACAAGACAACACGTCGTTATAAAACCTCATTTTGGAGTTATCTAACCTATAAGAGAAAGACAATATGTAAGGACTAACACGGATTGACCAGTCATACTGCATGATCAGCGGTTTCATAAACCTAAGTTTTGAAGGGCCACATCACGTATTCAAGTTCCGCTACTAACTCAAGCTAATGAAGTGATGGGATGGGTCACAAAGAGAAAACTAGTTCATGGGATAGATCATTGACGATCCTTTTCTACTTATAGAGAAGGGAAGGGTTGGTAATAGAAGAAAAAAAAAACAAAAGGAGAAAAAGCTAGATGAGGCGAAGGTAAGGAATTCCCTCCTAAATATGTATCCAAACTTATCAGACTTTGGAATTCTCTTAGCTGAGGCAAAGGTAAAAACTCTTTATAAGGAGTTTCCTCCTAATACGTGGGATCAATCAAAGTCATGATTTTTGGATGGGATTTCTCTTTCAACTCATACATACTTTTTGAACATAGCATTCTCAATAGAACAACAAATCTGAATTAGGCATCCGAAAATGTTCAGGAGAAAAACCTCTTATTCTCTCTTCTATAGATCATTGAGGTTTTCTCTCTTCGCGTATGGCCACCACATCCAACATAGGTTCCAAACACCTGTATGGGTTGGGATGTCGTACTTCATCGCATGAGAAAATGAACAATACTTATTCTAAATCACATGATATTCTATCTATTAGAAAATAATTCAACCAATATATGTCTTTATAAATGCAGTGATTAAATTACAATTTTGTCTCTAAGATACCACAATACGTTCTATCATATGGCCACGCGGATATGTATATATTATTTTTGGTTCATTTGAATATCTAAAAACCTATCGATAAACTACACCTCCTTTTAGAGATTAATTTATAATTTTCCACAGAGGAATATCTCAGATTAATAAAAAAAAATATTACAATTTTGTAATATATTAAATTTTCTTTTAGGTTGCAGTTTACAGTTTTGTTATATGATGCAATTTCTTTAGTTTTATCATAATATAATGTTAATCCTTTTTCTGTCAACTTTAAAAATATTGAATTTCCATGTTATGTTCGAGCATCGAATTTTTCTAGAGAAAATATGACGTGTCCTTTCCTTTGACCGGATAAGGTCGAACGATATTATGTCCGTTACTTCCACGTCTCTGCCTTTGGTCAAATACGCAAGGCGCTCCTATCCCTCTATAAATTCAATTAACTTTTTGCATGAACGAAAATATTCAAACTCAAACTCAACACACCCCCAAGAAAGGAGGGAAACATTTTTTAATCTCTAATACAACAAATGGAAGGAGGCTTGGGAACGATACTGATGAAGGTGGTCTTGTTTGCTCTGGTACAAGGTTTGGTGTATCTCATCCTCTCTAAGTCGTCGAGGGTTTTCTCCAAATCAAATTCGTTTAAAAGGGCTTACAGTTTTCGGCCAGCGAGGTCCGTCAGCATCCGCCGGATTCTGGCGGCGCTTCAGGATATGCCTGCTGACGGCGAGATGTCTCCTTCCTCTAATGGCTTGTCTTCTTATTCTCTTCCTTCTCCTTCTTCACAAGATGATGCAGCAACAACAACAACTACATCATCATCATCATCTTAGAGACATTATCTTTGTTATATAATTTGATTATATATTTTTCGTATTTCTTTTGGTTTGATTCGTTATATTGATACGGAAAATTGGCTAGTGCTCTATGTAGATACTATATATATACGATTGATTTATATGTTGACCAGTATTAAGCCGTACCATGCACACATGCCAAAATGATTAAGCATGCTATAATAAAGAAGATAATCAACATAATCTTTTAAGCTAGCTTTCGTTCTGCTGGTTTGGATATGTGTACGGATTTATCCCAAAACCTTTAGGCAACACTTTTTTTTTTATAAAACAAATTAAAATATTTTTCCATTACTGTTTTATTTGAATGTGGGGAGACATTATCAACATAAAACAGGAGTGTAACACATTTTTTTTCAATTCTATATAGTTTTCAAACAAATTAAAATTTAGATGAAAAGTAAAAAGGAAGCGTACAGATTTGAAAACAAAAACACCAAAACCGAAGAAATAGAAGATGTAGGGTAATTTCTTTTTGTTATAAAAAAATAGCTTTGGTGTTTTCATGGTACGTTGTTTCCATGGTGTTTTCAAAGCTATTTTTTTAAATATATAAAAAGTTTCCATGGTGTTTTTGTTAAATATATAAAAAGTTTCTGTAAAATGATAATTAGTTAATGACTTTTCATTTTACAGAAACTTTTTATATATTTAACCTTTTTTGGAGGAAATGAGAGAGAAGCAAAAACAACATATTGCATAAATAAAGAAAAAACTTTATATATTGCAAAACTAATTAGGTTAATTATCATGTTCTTATCATAAAACTAATTTTTGAATTAAATTAGCAAATGAATTGTAAAAACTGTTTATATTATAAACATCAACATATAGTTTGACAAGGGTAATGGTCACCAATCAAACCACAGTGGACATTGATCGGAATTATCTTAGAAATATCGGATGAACCATTCAGCCTTCTGGATAACCGATATGTGCTATACCTCAATGTTATAAGCCGCATTTAAAGGCTATTGAGACTATACTATCGGTTTGTCTTCATGGACTATCTTGACAGGCATGTAACATTCATTTCTTGGGCTTCGAAAAGTCAAACTATTAGATTTTCTCATTTTTTGTCTTTACAACTCGCATAATATTTCACACAAAACCGACCTTATATTGAATATTGTACGTATAAGCACACTCTTTTTGACTATGCGAATCCATGTTCAAGAAGTAATATCTGAGAACAAAACGTCATATATATAATTGTTAACGAAAAGAAGAGGAGGAAGAAGTGTTGAATTAGAAACGGGTGGTAAAAAAGGGTATGGACCTGGCAGTTATTGCTTGGTACAAACCGAACCGAGTTTTTTTTTGTTTTCAATTTATCTTCACTTAGGAATTACGAGTCTATCAGTAACCTTTTAAATTGCATCCGATTCTTAGTTCGTTTCGGTTCGACATAACTAAATCAATCAGGTTTTTTGTTTTTTTCTTTAAAGAAAAAAATGATTATACTAAAATTAAATTAAAACTTAGAAAATTAAATCTGAACTAATCAAAATTATTAAAAACTATATGAATTTAACCGAAATTATACCTAAATATATAAAAAAATTATCCAAATTTAAGAATTTTAAAAAAACTTCGAATAGTTTTGATAAAAATTTTAAATCCGAACCATCTCATATTTAAACCAAACTGAAATTTTCTTCCGTTATTTTTGGTAATATTTTTTCTAAACAAACTATATGAGTATCCAAATATTCTGAAACAAATAAATCATGTAACCAATTAGGATGCGTAAGAGCGACATACGGATTACCTACGATGGTAAGAAAAAACACTGTGTGCAATGAGATGAGCACCTTTGTTTGATGAGGCATGTTCCAGCACCATTTACAAACTTATTTGTCAAATTATTTGTTCAAAAAGTAATAAAGTCATGTCGGAACGGAAACATATTTGTCAAACTATATACTGGAAAAATTCATTAACTAACGTAGCCACTTAGCAATACTGTTCTCCAAGCCCGAATGCAAAAAAAATATATATAAAAAGCTAACTTCACTTCCAGCAGAAAACATCACTAGACGTCTACACCACCAACCTTCTCTCTCATTTTTTTAAAATATATAATTTTTTAAGTTTTCATAAAAACCATGTCTGGATCCCGTAGGCGTTTGCATTTTCTATCACTAATATTACTTGGTTATGTTTTCCTTGTCAGTACAAGCTACCACTTTGATAATCGTCTTGTTGCTTGTCGTCCCCCCCAGACTCAAGCTCTATCTGAGTTCAAGAACGAGTTTGATACCAGCCATTGCAACCACAGCGATCCCTTTAATGGAGTCTGGTGCGATAACTCGACAGCTGTGATCACAAAGCTTCGGCTCAGGGCATGCCTAAGTGGAACTCTAAATCCAAACAGTAGCCTATTTAGGTTGGTTCATCTTCGTCACCTTGAACTCGGTCAAAACAACTTCAGCTCCTCTTCACTTCCTTCTCAATTTAATAATCTCAACAGGTTAGAGGTTTTATATCTTTCCAATAATGGCTTCGTCGGCCAAGTTCCTTCCTCATTTAATGACCTAAGCCTCCTTTCCTATTTAGACATTTCCCAAAATGAGCTCACCGGCAGATTCCCACTTGTTCGAAATTTAATAAAGCTCTCGATTTTAGATCTTTCTCATAATCATTTCTCCGGAACTTTGAATCCCAACAGCAGCCTCTTTGAGTTGCACCACCTAGGTTATCTTAATTTAGGTGACAACAACTTCAGTTCATCAATTCCTTCTGAACTTGGAAATCTCAACAAACTAGAGGTCTTGATTCTTACCTCTAATGACTTTTTCGGCCAAGTTCCCCCCACAATTAGTAACCTAACCTCGTTAACCGAGTTGTACCTTAATGAAAATAAGCTCAGTGGTAGTTTCCCATTTGTACAAAATCTAACCAAGCTCTCCGTTATAGAATTTCATGAGAATCACTTTTCTGGAACCATTCCATCTTCTCTCTTCACTATGTCTTCCTTATACAATCTTGATGTGCGTCGAAACAGTTTCTCCGGTTCCATAGGATTTCCCAACTCCTCTTCTTCATCAAGGCTAGAGAGAGTGCTCCTTGGGAACAATCGTTTTGAAGGACTAATATTAAAGCCTATCTCAAAACTCATCAACCTCAAGCAGCTCGAGCTTTCTTTCCTAAACATAAGCTACCCAATTGACTTAAGCCTCTTCTCCTCGCTAAAATCTTTGTCCATACTAGGGCTTTCCGGTAATAGTATATCTCCGGCCAGTTTAGGTTCAAATTCAGACATCCCACCAAACTTGGAGGTGTTGTTCTTATCAAGCTGCGGCATCAGCGAATTCCCAACCATATTAAAGATCCTTCGAAACTTGGCGCTCATAGAGTTATCCAACAATAGGATCAAAGGGAAAGTCCCCGAGTGGTTATGGAGCCTTCCTCGCCTGAACACTGTGATGATTTCAAAGAATTTGTTTGATGGTTTTGAAGGTCCGGCTGAAGTTTTGGTAAACTCAACGGTGAAGTATTTACTTATGGCGTCAAACTATTTTGAAGGAGCAATTCCTATTCTACCACTCTCTATTAACATCTTGGATGTAGCGAGCAATAGATTCACAGGGAGCATACCTCTTTCAATCTGCAATTGTAAGTCTCTCACGGATTTGATGCTATCTTACAACAACCTCACGGGCCCGACTCCTCAATGCCTGAGTAACTTGACGTCTGTGAATCTTCGGAAGAACAACTTGGAAGGAAGTATTCCTGACGTGTTCAATGCTGGTGGTTTGCTTCAGTCACTTGACGTTGGATACAACCGACTAACCGGGAAGCTTCCAAAGTCTCTTTTAAATTGCTCATCTGTAGACTTTCTAATCGTTGACAACAACAAAATCCAAGACACGTTTCCTTTCTGGCTCAAGGCTTTACCAAACTTACAAGTCCTTATCCTCCGTTCAAACGAATTCTGTGGCTCTATATCTCCTCCTGGTCAAGGTCCTCTGGGATTCCCTGAGCTGCGGATATTTGAGATATCTGATAATAAGTTTACTGGAAGCTTGCCACCAAACTACTTTGTGAATTGGAAAGCATCGTCACTTTCGATGAATGAAGATGGTGGTCTATACATGGTACACCAACAAAAATATTACGGGATAGCACATTTTACCTATCTGAATTCTATAGATTTGCGAAACAAAGGTCTATCTATGGAGCAAGAGAGGGTCCTTACTTCCTATGCCACCATTGATTTTTCTGGAAACAGACTTCAAGGACAGATTCCTGAATCCATTGGTCTCTTGAAGGCACTGATTGCACTCAACTTATCCAACAACGCCTTTACTGGCCATATTCCTCTATCTTTTTCCAATCTGGGCAAGCTCGAGTCACTAGACCTGTCAAGCAACCAACTCTCTGGGACTCTTCCTAACGGACTCGAGAGCCTCTCGTTTTTGGAGTACATGAATGTCTCTCACAACCAACTCAAGGGTGAAATACCACAAGGAACGCAAATTATTGGTCAACCTAAATCCTCATTTGAAGGGAATGCAGGGCTTTGTGGTCTTCCTCTAGAGGAAAGTTGCTTTGGGAGTAATGCACCACCAACACAACAATCTCAGGAGGAAGAAGAAGAAGAAGAAGAAGAAGATGATGAGGAAGAAGTGTTGAACTGGAAAGGAGTGGCCATAGGGTATGGACTTGGAGTGTTGCTTGGATTGGTAATAGCACAAGTCATTGCTTCATGCAAGCCGGAATGGCTCGTCAAAATAATTGGTCCGAATAAGCGCAGAAACCGTTAGGAATTGTTTTCAGTTTGTGTGTGATCATTTAAGTGGTTGATGTCTCTTGTATGGAAGCTTTTCCTCATCTTTTTGTATCATTATTTTATGTTTTGTTCTATTTGGTTTTCTATATGCATCAAGGAACGGTCAACGGTAATGTTTTGCAGTCACTTTCATATGAATTAAGGAAGATGGTGAAAGCGGATCAAATTGGGCCCTAGTTATACGTAACAAAAATGATGAAACAAAACGTAGTCAGCAAAAATTACTAGAAACAATGCTTCGTGTTTTATTTAGGTTCCAAGTTGTGAAATTTGAAGTTTCTAAATTTTAAAACTGAAAAAAATAAACATTGTATCTAGATGATAGTTTCTCGATTGATTTTATTCACAAATAAAAAGTAATCGGACTGGAAAAATTCATATAGAAATTTTGAGTTCCTGCACAGTGTCTGTTATGTATACAGGTAAGACATTGAGAAACTTTTTCAGTATCCTTGTTTGCAAAAAGTTGTGTCACAGAGTTGGAGCAGCAGGGAGATAGATTCTTACAAGATAAAGAACTTACAATAGCTACATTTTAGCCACCGATGTGTATCATTGGTCTATTAACTGTCTTGGCAAATGTCAAGCATTCCCGCGTCTGCGGCTTTCTTCCTCTTCACCTGAAACCAATCTTCAAGTCTCAAACACAAAACCAATCTTTTTGAAGAAAACAGAGGAAAGATTTTGTGAAGGTATGTAAAATCAGATGAAGCAACTAAATACATACAGCGGCGCCTATAATTTCCCTTAGCGCCTCGTCATCAGCACCAGACCAGATATGATCTCTCAAACTGACCTGCTTACAAGAAAACTATGGTGTGAAACAAAATGATTGTCAATTTCAAAGTCATTGAGAAGCAACCAAGAACCAAGTGAGTGTGTAGATGTTCTCTAGCTATTTAAATCGACAAGAATTGGTTTTCAGTCACAGGTAAAAAGCTTTGAAATTTTATTTACCTCTGAAGGACCAAACAAGCACACTTTAATGATATTTTGTTAACCAAACCATAACTTGCTACGTGATCACTTCGTCAAGTCACCGACTTTGAAATTTGACAATCCACAATTAAACAAACAAAAATCATAAGAAATTTGTCTACCGTTATGCTAACTTGACAACTGTAATTTTGAACATTCAATGTGACAAATCTCCAAGTCAAGTCATTTCAAATCCAAATTTTAAGTTAGACATCTTTAAACGCAGTACTGTGCCTAGTCTTTGTGGAGGGGCTTAAAGCGATTTTAAAAACTTGAATCCTTACTTAAATACAACAAATTAATATACAAAATGTGATTCTTTATAAAAGTATGTTCAGTGCGAAAAAAAAATACTTTTACTATTTTTATGTAAATATATATGATTTAGATGTAAAAACAAATGCTCAAAGTGTCTTGACAGTGATGATGCCTACCTATGCAATGTTCTGTTTTCTTCTCCCTTTATCCCTGCAAAAAACGAATTCAATCAGCTATATTGAACATATGTGAGGCATTTCAAACTGATGTTTGTTTCTGTCAAAGTATTCCAATCCAAGTTATACGTTAGAAAAGTCAAGTAAACGTGGAATTCTCATCAGAATTTGAGTGCCACTTACCCACTCCACTACCTTCTTCTAAGTCAAGTTGCCTGAGTGAGACGACAGACCCACATATATTCATTTATACCAGCAGCCTTCTCTCTCACTTTTCTTAAACCTCAAATTATTCTTCTTAAATAGTGTTCATGAAGACCATGTCGGAATGTCTTATGCGTTTGCATTTTCTCTCGCTAATTATACTCTGTTGTGTTTCCCCTTCAAGCTTCGCCACTACAAACATCCATGGTCCTGTTGATGGTTTTGTTCCTTGTGGTCGCCACCAGATTCAAGCTCTCTCTGAGTTTAAGAATGAGTTTGATACCCGCCTTTGCAACCACAGTGACCCCTATAATGGAGTCGGGTGCGATAACTCGACAGGAGTGATTATAAGGCTACGACTCAGCGCCTGCCTCAGTGGAACTCTAAAGCCCAACAGTAGCCTATTCAGGTTGCATCATCTTCGTCATCTTTCCCTCATTCAAAACAACTTCATCTCCTCTTCACTTCCTTCTGAATTTGGCAACCTCAACAGGTTAGAGTTCTTGTCTCTTTCCGGTAATGGCTTCGTAGGCCAAGTTCCTTCCTCATTTAATAACCTAAACCTGCTTTCCTTTTTGAGTCTTTCCCAAAATGAGCTCACGGGTAGTTTCCCACTTGTACGGAATCTAACCAAGCTCGTATATTTAGACCTTTCCTGGAATCACTTGTCTGGAACTCTGAATTCCAACAGTAGCCTCTTTAAGTTTCACCACCTAAGTTATCTTAATTTAGGTTACAACAACTTCAGTTCATCAATTCCTTCTGAACTTGGAAATCTCAACAGACTAGAGGCCTTGTCTCTTTCCTCTAATGACTTTTTCGGTCAAGTTCCCACCACAATTAGTAACCTAACCTCGTTAACCAAGGTGTACCTTGACCAAAACAAGCTCACTGGTAGTTTCCCACTTGTACAAAATCTAACCATGCTCTCCCATATAATATTTTATGAGAATCACTTCTCTGGAACCATTCCTTCTTCTCTCCTCACCATGCCTTTCTTATCATATCTCGATCTGCGTGGAAACAATTTCTCCGGTTCTATTGGATTTCCCAACTCCTCTTTGTCATCAAGGCTAGAGACTTTGGTCCTTGGGAACAATCGTTTTGAAGGTAAGATATTAGAGCCTATCTCAAAACTCATCAACCTCAAGGATCTTGAACTCTCTTTCCTAGACACAAGCTACCCCATTGACCTAAGCCTCTTCTCCTCGTTGAAATCTTTGTTATCCCTCGATCTTTCCGGTAATACTATCTCTCCAACCAGTTTACGTTCAAGTTCAGACATGCCACCAAACTTGGAGGTATTGTTCTTATCAGGCTGCGGTATCAGTGAATTCCCAAGCATCTTAAAGAACCTTGGGAACTTAGCGCTCTTAGAATTATCCGACAATAGAATCAAAGGGAAACTACCCGAGTGGTTATGGAAACTTCCTCGTCTGAGCTCAGTAATTATTTCGAATAATTTGGTTAATGGTTTCGAAGGTCCGGCAGAAGTTTTGGTAAATTCATCAGTGAAGATTTTATTTCTGGAGCAAAACTGTTTTGAAGGATCAATCCCTATTCTACCACTCTCTATCAACTTCTTGTCTGCAGCGTACAATGGATTCACAGGGAGCATACCTCTTTCAATATGCAACCGTACATCTCTCACGGATTTGGCGCTATCTTACAACAACCTCACGGGTCCAATTCCCCAATGCTTGAGTAACTTCACGCATGTGAGTCTTCGGAAGAACAACTTGGAAGGAAGTATTCCTGACGTGTTCAATGCTGGTGCGGCGCTTCAGACACTTGACGTTGGATACAATCGACTAACCGGGAAGCTTCCTAGGTCTTTTGTTAACTGCTCATCTCTAGAGTTTTTCAGCGTTGACAACAACAAAATCCAAGACACGTTTCCTTTCTGGCTCAAGGCTTTACCAAATTTGCAAGTTCTTATGCTCCGTTCAAATGAATTCTATGGCTCTATATCTCCTCCAAATCAAGGTCCTTTAGGGTTTTCTGAGCTGCGGATATTTGAGATATCTGATAATAAGCTTAGTGGAAGCTTGCCACCAAGCTACTTTGAGAATTGGAAAGCATCGTCACTTACAATGAATGAAGATGGTGGTTTATATATGGAATACAGAAAAAGTACTTACGGGACAGCAGACTTTACGTATACCTATACAGATACTATAGATTTGCGATACAAAGGTCTATCTATGGAGCAAGAGAAGGTCCTTACTTCATACGCCACCATTGATTTTTCTGGAAACAGACTTCAAGGACAGATTCCTGAATCCATTGGTCTTTTAAAGGCATTGATTGCCCTCAACTTATCCAACAACGTCTTCACTGGCCATATTCCTCTGTCTTTCTCCAATCTCAGCAAACTCGAGTCATTAGACCTGTCAAGCAACCAACTCTCTGGGACTCTTCCTAACGGACTCGAGAGCCTCTCGTTTTTGGCGTTCATAAATGTTTCTCACAATCAACTCAAAGGTGAAATACCACAAGGAACGCAAATTATTAGCCAACCTAAATCCTCATTTGAAGGAAATGCAGGGCTTTGTGGTCTCCCTCTAGAGGAAAGTTGCTTTGGGAGTAATACACCACCAACACAACAACTTCAGGAAGCAGAAAAAGAAGATGAGGAAGAAGTGTTGAACTGGAAAGGAGTGGTGATAGGGTATGGACCTGGAGTGTTACTTGGATTGGCAATAGCACAAGTCATCGCTTCATGCAAGCCGGAGTGGCTCGTCAAGATAATTGGTCCGAACAAACGCAGAAACCGTTGAGGATTGTTTTAGTATGAGTGTGATCAGTAAGTGGCTGATTTCTATTGTATCATTGTCTTCTATGCTTTGTTCTATTTCGTTTTCTATAAAATAAGAACGGTGAATGTTTTGCAGTAGCTTTCATATGTAGCATCAATTGTAATTTATTTCGAAAAAGAAAGTAAAATGAAACATTGAGTCACATCAAATGCAGAACATTATTAACATTGAATACGTAACATATTGATAAACCATCCAACGTAATCAACAAATATTACTAGAAGCAATGCTTCGTGTTTTACTTTAAGTTCCAAGTTGTGAAATTTGAAGTTTCTAAATTTTAAATTTGAAACAAATAAACATCGTATCTAAATGATAGTTTCTTCGACTGATTTTATTCACAAATAAGAAAAGTAATCGGACTGGAAAAATTCATATAGAAATTCTGAGTTCCTGTACAGTGTCTGTTACGTATACAGGTAAGACAGTGAGAAACTGTTTCAGTATTCTAGTTTGCAAAAAGTTGTGTCACAGAGTTGGAGCAGCAGGGAGAGAGATTCTTACAAGATATGGAACTCAATGTTCCTTGTACTGTTTTCCAACAACTTCACCAACCTGTACAGAGAAGAATGACTCCATGGATCAAACAAAAACACAAGAGTACACAAAAAAGGATCAATGATTTAAGAACTGCTAGTCAGATCAAGTCCCAAAATCTTGAAACGGCCAAAGTACCAAGATTTCAGTTACGTAGTAAATCAGATAGTCTGTTGGTCCAATGCTTGGTTATTTGTACACAGTAATTGATTGTGTCAGTTTGCTTAAAGAACTTACAATAGCTACGTTTTAGCCACCGATGTGTATCATTGGTCTATTAGCTGTCTTGGCAATGTCAAGCATTCCCGCGTGTGCGGCTTTCTTCCTCTTCACCTGAAACCAATCTTCAAGTCTCAAACACAAAACCAGTCTTTGAAGAAAACAGAGGAAAGATTTTGTGAAGGTATGTAAAATCAGATGAAACAACTAAATACATACAGCAGCGCCTATAATTTCCCTTAGCGCCTCGTCATCAGCACCAGACCGGATAGGATCTCTCAAACTAACCTGCTTACAAGAAAATAATGGTGTGAAATTAAATGATTGTCAATTTTAACGTTATTGAGAAGAAACCTAGAACCAAGTTAGTGTATAGATTCTCTAGCCATTTTAATCAACAAGCATTGGTTTTCAGACACAGGAGAAAAGTTTGGAAAATGAGTTACCTCTGAAGGACCAAACAAGCACACTTTGAAGTTCCCATCTGCAAGTAATCTTAATCTATTGCAGCCAGAACAGAAGTGTTCTGTCATGGATGTGATGAAAGATACAGAACCGCAATGCCCATCGATCGTGAAGTTCTTAGCTGTTTCAGTAGGGTGATCTTTGATACGTTTTATACTCGGAAAGCGCTTTACCTGTTATCATAACAACTGAAACCAATCATGAAAATGCTCACGGAAAGGTCGACGAATTCTCCAAAAAAGGCCATACATAGAGAGAATTCTACCTTACCACTTTATCCATCATTTCTGCGTAAGGCACAAGTTTCTTTACATTCCAAACATTTCCATCAAAAGGCATAAACTCGATGAACCGGACATTGATAGGCTTATCACGTGTCAACTCCACAAAATCACAAATCTCATCATCATTCAATCCCCTCATGACAACACAGTTAACCTATAAAGACAAAATCTCTCGAGCATCAAATATCGTTCTACTGCAATAAAATGGAAACGACGAAAAGCTATTAATATACCTTTACAGGATTGTATCCAAGGGCAATAGCGGAATCAATCGATTGCATAACCTTCTCATACCCTTTACGTCTAGTCAAAAACTCAAACTTTGCAGGGACAAGAGTATCCAAGCTGATGTTTATCGAATCAAGCCCACATTCTTTAAGCTTTGGTAGCTTTCTCGCAAGAGTGATACCGTTTGTAGTAATAGCCAAATTCTTCAACCCTTTTAAGCTAGACAACTGCAGACAAATCTCTTCGATATCTTTCCTAACCGTAGGCTCCCCACCGGTCAACCTAATCTTGTTAACCCCAGAAGAAACAAAGAGACCAGCTAACCTAACAATCTCAGACTGTGACAGCAACTGAGGCTTAGGAGTAAGCTCCACGCCTTCAGACGGCATACAATACTGACACCGGAGGTTACACCGTTCAGTCAAAGATATCCTCAAGTAGGTGTGTAACCGACCAAATGAATCAATCAACATGTCTGAGACAGGATTGTCTTTAGTCTGATCAACTTGAGCTGCATTTCTGCTAAATGAACGCTCACTAGTAGTAGTGGTAATGGTTCTTGATACGGAGCTTGACCCAACCTGGTAAGAAGAGATCACAATTAAGCACTAATTCTCTAATAAGAAAATCACATCGTACACATACTAAAAGTCATAATGAACATTCATCAACTCTTAAATCCTTGATAAACCATAAAGTTACCATCTTTGGAAGATAATTGAATACTAGCTAGCTTCAGGAACAATACCATTTCAAACAAGTAATCAACTTTAGTGGAGAATATGGATTCCAAATAGTATAGCAGAAGCAGATTTAACAGAAAACTAGTAAAGTCAAATATGGGAAAAGATCGAAACTTTACCAAGAAGCAGTTCGAATTCTTGAAACCCACTTGCCAGTCAGTGATTTTGGAAAGGCACCTCCTCATCGTCATTAGCACTGCAGAGAGACAACAGAATGAGAATCCTGACACAATGATGCAAAGGGAGAAGATAAAACCTGATTAAAGCGAGAGAGAGAGGAAGAAAAGAGGTGACCTTTGGTAGGCGGAGAGAGTCTTCTTCTGGTAAAACAAAACAAAAAAAAGTTGAGATTCTTCTTCTTCTTCTATCGTAAAATGCTCATGAGTTGAAAAAATGAAGACGGCACTTAAAAGTGTCAAGGATAAAAAAGAAGTATTAAACTCTTTCGTCTTTTCTGAGACATCTGCCGGTCTCGCCGGTGACCGGTTACTGGCAATTAAACCGACGTTAGTTTGGAAAATTTAGTGGTCCAACCGTCTGACCGAGTATGGATGTAAAATTAAGATTGCATCAGATCTGGATTAGATATGATGTTGTTACTGAAAAAAATCATCTCATGGCTTCCACTAATTAAATTTACAATATTAATGAGAAGAATTATGAATCATTTCTCGATTATTGATAAAATATTATAAAGCTGACAAAAAAGAACACAACGAACAGTCAAACACACATGTGAATTCAACATTATCTTAATTTAATTTTCTTTTTTTTTTGTTTAAGACTGACAAATAACAAGTGTCGCTAACTTCCTTTTAAATACATGCGACTATAGTAACAAAATTCACTAGCCAACGAAATACTTTTATAAAATTAGCTAAATTAAATTCATCGACATGAAACAATCCTCTAAAACCCTGGCTCTCTCTAATCCCCCTTTTATGTAAATTTGTTTTTATTGAGTAAAAGTTATAGAGAGGAATAGTGTATATCTATCTTACTCCATACTCGTCTCAATTTACCTAAGATAATGATATATAATATAAGTATGTACTCGTCGATCGTTTTTATCCAATTTGTCCCATCCTTCTCCGATTAACCACGTGGATACAATTTCGTTCATCATGAGCATTAGCTATTCGTCAGATCGTGCACATATAATTATATATTACGAATCTCTTTCTTATTTTCATGAGTTTTTTTTTTGTTTAAAACTCTATATGGTACATTTTCATTTGGTTATCCATCGTAAAATACATTGGATCAAACGTATTCTCAACATGTAAGACCATTATAAATCATTTCTCACTTGGCCATCGTCATTTTTTATTTGGGTTATAGGTTATCGAAGTCTAATATCTAGAGCAATATAGTTTTTTCTCCTCATGTTATATTGATACATAATCAGCTTTAGTATTATACCACAATCATTGTTAATTGATTTATGTAAATTAATTTTTAAAAAGTTTGAGTACGCATCTTATACTCTAAACTCAATTTTAAGCTATATTGACTAGTTTTGATGAATCTTGCACGTAAATTTGTTTTCATTTCATATAAAAATATAATACCAAACTCACAAAGATATAATTAACAAACATATCATTATTAAAAGAAGAAGAAAAAAATGAAGAGAGTATGGAAGACTGGTGATTGCATCTTTGTCTTGTTTCACACTCTCACTTCACCTAATCCTTATATTAATGTGTAACGCTTTTCGGACCGTACACCCTTATGTCTCACCCCTGGTGGTCCACTTTAATAATATGGATTTAAATCTCGTCCATTAATAAGTTAGCTATTATACTGACTAAGTTCTAATTAAAAAAGTTTTCGATCAATTCATTGTATCAAAGTCAAAAAACAAATTCGTATCAGCTAAGTCTAAAACGAACAATATCGTACGAATGGTTAAGTTTACATAAACTTTTGGAACCAACAAAACCAAATTTCTTTCTTTCATGTTCCGATTACATATAGTTTTAAACTTTCAATTTTCAATCGATGAGAGAATAGAAAAAACCACTTTGACATGCGTTATGTGTTTCACTTTTCCAATTTTGTTCTAGAGATAAGAGATTTATCTGATTAGATATGTTGGTGGTTGGCGACAAAAAAGAAAATATTCGGTGGTGCACAAAAATATGTATATAGTTACATCATAAATTTGTGACAAAATAAAAGAAAGTTACATCATAAATACATAAGAGAAGGACCGAGCATCTTCCAAAGATGAAAGCATAAGAACATGTGGAATATGGGAGATGATGTCGAGGACATTCCCCATTGGTTAAAATAAAAATAAAATAAAAGCTACACCGAAACATTAAAAATAAATGATAAACTAAAAAAAAACATTGGCGCCTGTCTTGTTCCCGTTGCTTTTCCCCATCTCTCTCTCTCTCTCTCTCTCTCTCTCTCTCTTACTCTCTCTGATGCTACTTTGGTGAAGATGATAGATAGCTTCGCTTCTCTCGCATGCTCTTAGCTTCTCCCCGAAGTTATCTTAAGGGTTTGATCATCCGCTTCTCTTTCTTCCTATCTCGATCAGGTTGATCATCGATCTCTTGGTTTATTTTTCACTAGACACTTTTAATTCAGTCGAATCTGATTCAAAGGTTAAAACTTTTTTACTTGGCTATTTTTTTCACTGGACACTCTTGATTGAGCCCAGAAATTTCGTCTTTTTTATCAATTAAAATGGAATTAATCAATTATCGCTTTTTCTTCCGTTGATTTTCTAACCAAACATACACTGTCTGAGAGACTCTGAAAGAAGATAGCTGTGAAACAAGGTTCTGAGTGGATTAGATTTCATCATAAAGTTTGTGCTTTTACACATCTGATGCTACTTTATCTTTGGTCCGTTCGGATCCTTTTTTTTTATTTCATTTAACTAATAAAAGCAACTTTTTAGCATTTATCGTCCCTTTTCGATGATATCGATTTTATTGATTGGAGAGTGAATCTCGACTTGCTTCAGAGTGAAACAAAATCATTGTCATTATTTTTCTTTCCGATACCGATTTGGTTGCAGTCTCTGTCTGTTCTCTTTCACTAGCATAATTATTCTTTGTCAGTTCAGTTCTCAAAGTTTGTTCTTGATGGTAACGTAGAAGCTCTCTTTAGATTTGAAGAATATTTCATTCAGATTTGTTTCCTTTTCTTTTTTTAGTTTGGGTTTAGGAAGATTTAGAAGATGTCTCAAAGGAGAGGAGGGCCTGATCCGCCTCCGCCGCAGAGGCGGATTCTGCGGACTCAGACTGCTGGTAACCTCGGTGAGGCTATGCTGGACAGTGAAGTTGTGCCATCGTCTCTTGTGGAGATTGCTCCGATTCTTCGTGTAGCGAATGAAGTAGAAGCTAGTAACCCTCGTGTTGCTTACTTATGTGAGTTTCATTATTGTTTAAAATTCGTCTGATGGTGTGATTTTTTTTTGCTTATCTTGAACAATGTTTAAAACAAACTCCGTGGATGCTTGTCTCAGGTCGGTTTTATGCGTTTGAGAAGGCACACAGGCTTGATCCAACATCAAGTGGACGTGGTGTTCGCCAGTTTAAAACTGCGCTCCTTCAACGGTTAGAACGGGTGAATATCATCACTTCACTTAGCTTGAGTTTCACTTTCATGATTTATGTGTCAAGTTTACTTACCTTGTTTGTGAAACTCGTGCAGGAGAATGAAACAACTCTTGCAGGAAGGCAGAAGAGTGATGCACGAGAAATGCAAAGTTTCTATCAACACTACTACAAGAAATACATCCAGGCTTTGCTAAACGCTGCCGACAAAGCTGACCGGTTTGTGTTTTTTTAAAGGAACTGGTTGTTCGGATCAGTTTGTTTTAATTATCTCTATTGCTATCTATCTTTTATGTGCGTTTTCATGTGATAACCAAACTTTGTTTTGCTTGTAGTGCTCAACTTACTAAAGCATATCAAACTGCTGCTGTTCTCTTTGAAGTTTTGAAGGCTGTTAATCAAACAGAAGATGTGGAAGTGGCTGATGAGGTGAAATTGACAGTAGATTAAATCTTGTAGCCATACTCTCATGAGGAAACATCTTGATATACTCTTGAGTTGGGTTACCAAATTATTGGCTCACTTGTTTCTGTTCATCCTTTTTCTTGCTGGTAGATTTTAGAGGCCCACACAAAGGTTGAAGAGAAAAGCCAAATCTACGTGCCTTACAACATTCTTCCTCTTGATCCTGATAGTCAAAATCAGGCTATTATGAGATTTCCTGAGGTTAACCAAAGATTCCACTAACTGTTTCGATTTTCTGTTTAGTTGTAATTTGAGTAAGAAAATTAAACAGTTGCACACTGTTCTGCAGATACAAGCTACAGTCATCGCACTTCGTAACACTAGGGGTCTACCATGGCCAGCAGGCCACAAGAAGAAACTCGATGAAGACATGCTAGACTGGCTTCAAACTATGTTTGGTTTTCAGGTGATACTAGTGAATATCCTGTTCTTGTTTAGTTGATTGAGAATATCTCCCTGTTCTGATTGTGATCCAAACTTTCAAATGGCAGAAAGATAATGTTTCCAATCAAAGAGAGCACTTGATTCTATTACTTGCTAATGTCCACATTCGACAGTTTCCGAGACCTGAACAACAACCAAAGGTATTCATTCTTTTGAACTTGGATGTTATGTTTTCTTACTCGTCTAGTCCTCTGTATCCGTACTTACGTTCTAATTTACAATTTACGCCTTTAGTTGGATGATCGCGCATTGACTATAGTGATGAAGAAACTTTTCAAAAACTACAAAAAGTGGTGCAAATATTTGGGTCGGAAAAGCAGCCTTTGGTGAGGCTTCTCCTTGTAACGTTTCAATTTGAGTTTTCATTTCTTCTTTATAGAAAAACTGTAATATAACTTGAATATTATTATATGTATCGTGGTTTTGTATCTGTTTATTTATCTTGCTCCCACTTGTAGGTTGCCGACGATTCAACAAGAGGTTCAACAGCGTAAACTGCTATACATGGGACTCTATCTCTTAATATGGGGAGAAGCTGCAAACCTGAGATTCATGCCAGAATGTCTCTGCTATATATATCACCATGTATGCCTTCATTTCTCCTTATATGTGTTAAATAACTATGTGCCTTGCTTGAAACATTACATTATGAAATTAGAGAAGGCATCTGAGTTATCTGGACTAATACATAGACCGACCATTCGACTAATAAATTCGAAGAACTCCCAACTTGTATCTAAATCCGAGTTTAAATTTATCTTTTGAATTTGTTCAGATGGCTTTTGAGTTGTATGGGATGTTGGCTGGGAGTGTTAGTCCAACGACAGGGGAGCATATAAAACCTGCATATGGTGGTGACGATGAAGCTTTCCTGCAGAAAGTAGTGACTCCTATATACAAGACGATTGCTAAGGTTTGCTTGTTTCACTTTTCTTCAGTCTGGACTCTTGACCAATTTGTCTTCTTCTGCTGTCTTGCGATCCAATTCCTCCATTTTCCGTCATCATATTCGTGTACTGTAGGAAGCAAAGAGAAGTAGAGGAGGAAAGTCGAAGCATTCTGAGTGGAGAAACTATGACGACTTGAATGAATATTTTTGGTACAGTTGATACAGATGATTGTAACCTTCTGGAATGTCACGTCTTTTTACAGTTTCTTCATGAGTGGGTCTCCTTGTTTTTTTTTGTTTTTAACTTATAGGTCAGTTCGGTGCTTTCGGTTAGGGTGGCCTATGCGAGCTGATGCTGATTTCTTTTGTCAGACAGCTGAGGAACGTCGGCTTGACAAAAGTGAGGTATGTGTAGAAGAAATTAGGCTCATTATTTTTGTTCGTTTTCAATGTTTTTGTTAGCAAAATAGTTTTCGACGTCTTGTCTTATGTTTGTTAATTAAGTGTTTAATATCAAACTAAACTTTTATCTACCAGCGTAACTGCCCATAATGGGTGTATAAGAAACATTCAAAATTTCTTATACTTTAACTTATAGTTCAACAAGTCATGAGAAACGTTAGATAGAAGTGTTCCATTTGTTTTCCTCAAGTTTTGTGTATCTAGAATTTCATGGTTGATGTTCACAATGTTGCAGGAGTACAAACCAAAAACTGGCGATCGATGGATGGGTAAAGTAAATTTTGTTGAGATACGCTCCTTCTGGCACATATTTAGAAGTTTCGATAGAATGTGGAGTTTCTATATCCTGTCTTTGCAGGTACGACTAGTTTTTTAAACTTGTATTTTTTTAACCTGACATGTAATTTTGACGTATTTATGTGTTGTGTAGGCAATGATCATAATTGCTTGGAATGGATCAGGGGATTTGAGCGCCGTCTTTCAAGCTGATGTCTTCACAAAGGTTTTGAGCATCTTCATTACAGCAGCTATACTAAAGCTTGCACAAGGTAATGATTCCTCAACTTATACCATTTTCATTAAAAATTATATAGCTATGTATCTTTTTACATCTGTTTCTCCTTTTCTTGACTTTCTCCTTCCTTTCTCTGAATGCTCTTTCCACATTTTCAGCTGTCCTTGATATAGCTCTGAGCTGGAAATCAAGACATAGCATGTCATTCCATGCGAAGCTAAGATTCATCTTGAAGGCAGTTGCAGCTGCAGTATGGGTTGTACTCATGATAGTAACTTACGCATACAGCTTGAAGAGCCCTTCGGGCCTTGGGGAAACCATAAAGAACTGGTTGGGGGGACACGGCTCACCTTCCCTTTTCATTATGGTCATTCTTATCTACTTATCCCCAAACATGCTCTCCACGCTGCTCTTCGTGTTCCCATTCATCCGACGTTATCTTGAAAGATCCGACATTAAGATAGTGATGTTGATGATGTGGTGGTCTCAGGTACTTTATCCATTTATCTTATCTTAATTGAATGCTAATAATTAAGAAGGTGACTAATTATGATTACATTTCTTGGTGATACAGCCGAGGCTATATATAGGAAGGGGTATGCATGAGAGTGCATTGTCGCTTTTCAAGTAAGAGTTTAAATGCTAGGGTTATAATGTTGGTTTGTCTTACCGCATTGCCTAACGAGGTTTCGCTAATGATATCTAGGTACACAATGTTTTGGGTTGTCCTGCTGATATCAAAGCTTACGTTCAGTTATTATGCCGAGGTATCACATTTTCCACATATGTTGAATGCACTTTTTTTTGGGTCCAATATAACAAAAGGAATATGCAAGGACCATATAAAAATATGATGACATTATTCACTAATAGCCATTGCAAAAGTTCTAGTGACATTTTTTATCAATACATAAATATATATGTTTCTCATACTCTCCATCTTTAACGCAGATTAAACCTCTTGTCGTTCCAACCAAAGATATCATGCGAGTTCATATATCAGTCTACCGATGGCACGAGTTTTTCCCTCATGGTAATGTTTAGTAGCATGTAGGTATATTAGTTCATTGCCTATTTTTATACTAAATAGTCCAGTTTTTTTTTTTTTTTTGTTTCAGCCAAGAATAATATGGGTGTGGTAATCTCGCTCTGGTCACCTGTCATTCTTGTGAGTTGGCCATAGTTTCCATTGCCATATACTTCCTTTTTATGCTTCCAATATATATATATATGCTAACTTTCATGTACAGGTTTATTTCATGGACACTCAAATATGGTATGCTATAGTATCAACTCTGGTTGGAGGTTTGAATGGAGCTTTTCGACGTCTTGGAGAGGTTCATACATGCTTTCCTTGCAAATAGAGCTTGATTTTCCCACAATAAACAATGTCTGAAAAGAAGTTTATTTCATTTGCAGATTCGAACACTAGGAATGTTGAGGTCTAGATTTCAGTCGTTACCAGGGGCCTTTAATGCTTGCTTGGTTCCAAATGAGAAGGGTGAAACTGCAAAGAAAAGAGGGATTAGGGCGACTTTCTCCCGCAAGTTTGATCAGGTCTTGCTACATATGAAACATGACAGAAAACCAGTATTTAATAAACAAATTTTTGTTCTCTTTAGACAAGACCGCCATTTGAAGTTGTGTTATATTTTGGTAATTTCAGATTCCATCTAGTAAAGACAAGGAGGCCGCACGGTTTGCTCAGATGTGGAACAAGATAATCAGTAGTTTCCGAGAAGAGGATTTGATTAGCAATAGGTGGAGTGTGCCTTTGAATTTTCTTCCTTTTGCCATTCTGAAAATGTATTGCTAAATCCTTTTATTTAGAGAAGAGTCCAGTGTTGATGTTCATTACTACACAGGGAAATGGAACTCTTGCTTGTACCATATTGGGCTGACCCTGATCTGGATCTTATCCGCTGGCCACCGTTTCTACTGGCCAGTAAGGTGAGTATTAATATTGGCATACAATACGATCTTAGGTTTGTCGTTCTGTTATTATCTTGATTACTCTTGTTTATATGTGGTAGATCCCAATAGCTTTGGATATGGCGAAAGATAGCAACGGAAAAGATCGCGAACTGAAAAAGAGATTGAGTGTCGACAGTTACATGACTTGTGCAGTTAGAGAGTGCTATGCCTCTTTCAAGAATCTCATAAACTTTTTGGTTGTTGGAGAACGAGAAGGACAGTAAGTTTTAAAGAATTAATGTGTTTTATCTCGTGAAAATACATTTTACTTTCCTAATTTATCTGTCTTGTGCAGGGTCATAAACGAAATATTCTCCAAGATTGATGAACATATAAAGAATGAAACACTGATATCGCTGTTGGACTTGAGTGCGCTTCCCGATCTGTATGGTCAGTTCGTTCGGCTAATTGAATATTTGGTAAGTCATGTAGCATTTACCTTGTTGAACGCCTTTGCAACTTTGTCGTGAATTCAAGAAACTATAACTGATATTTGGTTTACTTGCAACAGATGCAAAACAAAGAGGAGGACAAGGACCAGATTGTTATTGTCTTGTTGAACATGCTTGAAGTGGTGACAAGAGACATAATGGACGACGAGGTTCCAAGGTAAGATCATTTGAGTTAGGCTCTCTGCTGAGTGGTTTGATCAATGTTGTTTGATGCACCCTCATCTAGAGTCTTCTTTCCATAGCTTGCTAGAGACAACCCACAATGGAACTTATGTCAAGTACGACGTAATGACCCCTCTTCATCAACAGAGAAAATATTTCAGCCAACTTCGGTTCCCTGTGTACTCTCAAACAGAAGCATGGAAAGAAAAAGCAAGTTTTCTCCTTTAAAATTCATCTATTTGCCTTATTGCTGTTTCCGTGATAGTGTTGATCTCTTTTTCGTGAGAACCTTCTAAGATATCTGTTTGTTTTCCTTTTTTCATTGTGCAGATCAAGAGGCTTCATCTTTTACTTACTGTCAAAGAATCAGCTATGGATGTGCCATCCAACTTGGAAGCTCGAAGGCGTCTTACTTTCTTCTCGAACTCTTTATTCATGGAAATGCCAGATGCACCCAAGATCCGGAACATGCTTTCCTTTTCGTATGTTCCATCCTCTTTCAACTTAAGTTTTATCCATATATTTCGTGTTCATGTATGAATCGATGTTCTTGGTTGAGCAAGAAACTCTGTTGCTATCATATGATACAACTCTCTCTCCCTCTCTCTATTACAGCAACTTATTGTCTGTGTTTTTGCTTTCCCATAGGGTCCTCACACCATATTACCAAGAGGATGTTCTTTTCTCTATTTTTGGTTTGGAGAAGCAGAATGAAGATGGAGTCTCTATACTCTTTTATTTGCAGAAGATCTTTCCAGGTTTCTTCACTTTTCCTTTTTGTTTCCATCAGTTCTTGTGACACTCTAATTGTATTCCGGAGATATATTCCGTCAACTGAGTCCGTGGTTTACCTCAGATGAGTGGACAAACTTTCTGGAACGAATTAATTGTGGTAGCGAGGAAGAACTCAGAGCGAGAGAAGAGTTAGAAGAGGATCTTCGTCTGTGGGCATCTTACAGAGGCCAAACACTGACCAAAACTGGTATGTGGTCTTTCTCTTAGTTGTGCATCAGATAAACTTTGCCTCACGTTTTAGCACTAGGATTCGTTTGCTATATAATTGCTGTGACTGATTTTTCTGATTTTGATAAACCAGTGCGAGGTATGATGTATTACCGAAAGGCTTTGGAGCTTCAGGCCTTCCTTGATATGGCAAAGGATGAAGGTGCCTTACGTAACATTGTTATTGATTATCTTTTGTTCGTAGAACCTGTGAAAAATTCCTAAAACTGCTTTGTATTTTGTTTAAATTTTGTTTAAAAGAACTCATGAAAGGGTACAAGGCTCTGGAGTTAACTAGTGAAGATGCATCAAAGAGCGGAAAGTCACTTTGGGCTCAGTGTCAAGCACTTGCTGATATGAAATTCACCTTTGTGGTTTCATGCCAACAATATAGTATCCACAAGAGATCTGGTGACCAACGTGCTAAGGACATACTGAGACTTATGACTACGTATGTCTTCTTCAGTTAATCTGTTATATATCATTCTCAGATACATTAGTTAAGCTTACTATTTATCTGTGGCAGGTATCCATCTCTGCGTGTTGCTTATATCGATGAGGTTGAGCAGACACATAAAGACAGCTATAAAGGGTCAGACCAAACAATTTATTACTCAGCTCTCGTCAAAGCTGCTCCACAGACCAAACCTATGGACTCTTCAGAATCTGTGCAAACACTAGACCAAGTAAAAACTATAAAATAACTCGATTGTATACTGACTAGAAACATTTTAATCTTTTCTGCTCAATTTTTTGTGAAAGCATATGAGTTTTTTCTCTCCTTTTCCCACTCGCATGCATTTTCCTGAAAACCATACATGATCATTGGTACTCACATCGTTGTTCTATTTTGGAGACTCAAGTCTATATTTTTTTTTCGTGCAGGTTATTTATCGGATTAAGCTACCAGGACCTGCAATACTAGGAGAGGGAAAGCCGGAGAATCAGAATCATGCTATCATTTTTACTCGCGGAGAAGGGTTACAGACAATAGACATGAACCAGGTGCGCCTACCAATTTTCATTTGGTCTGGGCTGAGTATCATAGTTAATCTGTTTACTCTCGTAGTTAAAATTTTGATCTAAGCGTTCGGTAAACAGGACAATTACATGGAGGAAGCTTTCAAAATGAGGAACTTGCTGCAAGAGTTTCTTGAAAAGCATGGAGGCGTAAGAACCCCTACAATACTTGGACTTAGAGAGCACATTTTCACTGGAAGGTATTGTCTGATTTTGTGCTGCCATTTAGACAGTCAGCTTGGTCTTCATGCACGAAGTGATTTCATAATTCATACTTGTCTTGTTTGTGTGGCAGTGTTTCTTCTCTTGCATGGTTTATGTCAAATCAGGAGAACAGTTTTGTTACTATTGGACAGAGAGTGCTAGCTAGCCCCTTGAAGTAAGTTTTTTGTTTCTCCCGTTTCGAAATCTTCTGAAGGAAATTTCGGGTTGTAGTGATCGAAGTTGTTTAAATTTTGACTCCTCCAGGGTACGATTCCATTATGGACATCCCGATGTTTTTGATCGCCTGTTTCACCTTACCAGAGGTGGTGTCTGCAAAGCTTCTAAAGTTATCAACCTAAGTGAAGACATATTTGCAGGCATTTATTCAACTCGTTTTCTCTGGTGACACGTTATGATCTGGTTCCATAGGTTTTTTTTTGTGTGTGTTTTCTCATACCTTCGCTGTTTTCAGGTTTCAACTCTACTCTACGTGAAGGTAATGTGACTCATCATGAGTACATACAAGTTGGTAAAGGGAGAGATGTGGGACTCAACCAGATTTCAATGTTTGAGGCAAAGATAGCTAACGGAAACGGGGAGCAAACTCTAAGTCGTGACTTATACAGACTAGGGCACCGATTTGATTTCTTCCGGATGCTTTCTTGTTATTTCACTACGATTGGGTTCTACTTCAGTACCATGGTAGGTCAAAATTCTGCATTTTATCTGACAATCAGTATGATAAATGAAAAGCTTATCTCGGTCTGAAACATCACTTGTGTGTTTTTACAGTTAACCGTACTTACGGTCTACGTCTTTCTATATGGCCGACTGTATCTTGTCCTTAGTGGTCTTGAAGAAGGATTGAGCAACCAGAGAGCTTTCCGTTCCAACATGCCTCTTCAAGCAGCACTTGCTTCTCAGTCATTTGTGCAGATTGGTTTTTTAATGGCCTTACCTATGATGATGGAGATTGGGCTCGAGAGGGGATTCCATAACGCCTTAATCGATTTTGTACTGATGCAGTTGCAACTTGCTTCCGTGTTTTTCACGTTTCAACTCGGGACGAAAACTCATTACTACGGTAGAACATTGTTTCATGGAGGCGCGGAATACAGAGGCACTGGGCGTGGATTTGTTGTGTTCCACGCCAAGTTTGCTGAAAACTACAGGTTCTACTCGCGTAGTCATTTCGTGAAGGGTATTGAGCTGATGGTTCTCCTTCTCGTGTATCAGATATTTGGCCACGCTTATAGAGGCGTAGTTACATATATCCTGATTACTGTTTCCATATGGTTTATGGTGGTGACTTGGTTGTTTGCTCCTTTCTTGTTCAATCCATCTGGTTTTGAGTGGCAAAAGATTGTAGATGATTGGACAGATTGGAATAAATGGATATATAACAGAGGGGGAATTGGTGTTCCTCCTGAGAAGAGTTGGGAGTCTTGGTGGGAGAAAGAAATAGAACATCTTCGACACTCAGGGAAACGTGGTCTCATCCTCGAGATTATATTGGCTTTGCGGTTCTTCATCTTTCAGTATGGACTCGTGTATCAACTTAGCACTTTTGAACAGAAAAATCAAAGTTTGTGGGTGAGGAAGCTTACTCAACTCAAGTTGATTTTCTTATTGACTGAATTTTTTTTATCTTTGATTAACTGATTCTCGGTGTTTTGTAGATTTACGGAGCTTCATGGTTCGTGATCTTATTCATTTTACTCATTGTCAAGGTATGGTAACAAACTCCATGAAAAGCCATTCACATTTTGAGAATCTTTAGTATAAATGATAAAATAAGACAACTTATGCTCGATCAAGATCGGTTTAAGCTGAATGCAACGGTTACTAAACCGAATGTAAACTAATAACAGGGTTTGGGAATGGGAAGGCGACGGTTCAGCACAAACTTCCAGCTTCTCTTCAGGATCATCAAGGGTCTTGTGTTCCTCACTTTCCTTGCGATCCTCATTACTTTCATAGCTCTTCATCTTATAACACCTAAAGACATCTTCCTTTGTATGCTGGCTTTCTTGCCAACCGGATGGGGAATGTTACTTGTAAGTCTTCTTTGTTCTATTAAACTCCCCCAAAAAAGGTTTGAAGACATATTTGTGTTTGTTTGGTTTGTGAAATAGGTTTTGATCTTTAAATAATTTAAAATATACCTTTTTTTTTGTAGATTGCACAAGCATGTAAGCCTCTAATTCATCATCTAGGGATCTGGTCATCGGTTCGGACGCTGGCTCGAGGCTATGAGATTCTGATGGGTTTGCTATTGTTCACTCCGGTAGCGTTCTTGGCTTGGTTCCCGTTTGTGTCTGAGTTTCAGACAAGAATGCTCTTTAACCAAGCATTTAGTAGAGGTTTGCAGATTTCACGTATTCTTGGTGGTCAAAGAAAAGACCGATCTTCCAAGAACAAAGAGTGATATTAAAATCATATAAGCAAAGAAACTGACTGATTGTACACGTGTATGTATTATCTTGCTTTGTAGATTAGATTTAACCATAAGCAATGCCAGTTATGTCTTCCCTATTGCTTTCTTACCAAGTAATCTTTCTTCCGTTTGTTTTTTGCCCTTTTGGTCTATGGGAAAGTTTAGCTTTTTTCAAAATAATCCTAATATTTTAGTACCTTTCTAGTCGAACCCCAAAAATCAAATTAGCCTGCTTTTTCAGATATGAAGACGACTTCATCTTTGTCTAGGAATCTTCTTGGTATTTTACTATTAATCACCTCATTTGAATTCTTCATTATATTGAATGATTTAGAAGAGTCAAAGCTGTAATATGTTGGTGGATCAGACTCAGAATATGATTTTGGTGAGTCTTTAACTTAGAATGGGTCTTTTCTGAAGATCTGGTCTCCAGAAAAGACTTTACTTAGCACCAAAGGAGTCCAAAAGTTCCATACTTAATTTATCTGCGCGGGTATCGATGGACATTTGGTATAATTCGCCGAATGACGGTGAAGGGATTGTGCGGCCTAATAGATTTTGGACTTCAGTTGAATTGGTTGCCACTTTGGTCCAGATTGTTGCAGCCATAGTTGTTCTGAGTCTGACTCTGGCAAAAGATGAACACCCAAAAACACCATTGCTGATATGGGTCATCGGTTATACTTGTGCCTGTATCGCCACCGTCCCAATCCTCTCTTGGCGTTTTCACACTTATATTAACCAGTTAGAGCCTTCTGGATCTACCCCATATACTGCACTAGCTGCAGATGAAGAAAATAACATTCAAGTTGCTGGCGATGAAAACTCAAGGAAAAGGTATAAAACTCTCTTCTCTTTGGCATTTTATGTGTTTAGATAACTTAAACAGACTCTATAATGGTTTATTGGTTGCAGAACCCATAGGATGATGTAAAGTAGAAAGAACAACCTTAGCTCTGCAAACAAAGACTCTCTCTTTATT